>OAMR01000450.1:936287-967112 GCA_900205405.1 Echinochloa crus-galli | reverse complement strand
GAGTTGCCCTATTGCATCTTATGAAGCGTCCATCTGATTCTAGATGGACATCTTCAACACCTTCATTGAGTTGTTACGCCAAACTGGTAATGTAACAAAAGGACAAGGTGGCATCGATGAGTCGAGGTATACACCTTTCCTCAGTTATGCTTAGCAGAAAAGTTTGCATTTAGGCTTCATGTTCTATGGTCCGTCCCCATGCATCAATCTGTCTTGTTTTGCAGTCCTCGATGGTTGCTGAAACAAGAGGTGCCAAAAGTGGTCAAGTCTATCAACAGGCAGTTACGTGAAAAATCGATTAAGACAAAGGTTTGTTCTTCAACTATCCTTCAACTCATGGTCTGTGGAATGATAAATCTGATCTTATTTTAAACACTTTCAGGTTGGGGCATTTTCGGTGTTGAAGGAGCTTGTTGTTGTACTACCAGACTGTCTTGCTGATCATTTTGGCTCACTTGTTCCTGGGATTGAGAAGGCTTTGAATGTTAGTGTCTTCCCTTGCCTTGGATTTTTTTTTTGAAAGCATTTGTTAACCTATCATTAATTTGGCAGGATAAATCTTCTACCTCCAACCTGAAGATTGAAGCCCTTGTATTTACAAGGCTTGTTATGGCTTCACATTCTCCATCTGTGTTTCATCCATACATCCAGGTACAGTAACTTCTATCAGTAATCAGTATACCATAATACTTAAAAGACAGTCGAAGCGGTTGCTGATTGCAAATTAATTTTCTAGGCACTTTCCGCCCCTATATTATCTGCTATTGGAGATAGATATTATAAAGTCACTGCTGAGGCTTTGCGGGTGTGCGGAGAACTAGTCCGTGTCCTTCGTCCAAATATTGAGGTCAATCTTGTACTCCTTGCTTTGCAGACATGAAGGTCCCTGCTATTTCTATTTTAAATTTTATCTTTGTTATTTTGTGATGCAGGCAAGTGATGTGGATTTCAGGCCATATATTGGTCCAATCTATAAGGCTATACTGGGACGTTTGGCTAATCAAGATCAAGATCAGGTTTGGCGAAATTCCCCATCCTGCTTTCTCCCTCGTGTGCCTGTGGTGCACGTGCATCACTTATGCAGACTTTATGTTCTCCCAGGAGGTTAAAGAATGTGCAATATCATGCATGAGTCTTGTGGTCTCGACTTTTGGTGATGGCCTTCAAAGAGAATTACCAGCATGCCTTCCCATACTCGTTGATAGGATGGGTAATGAAATAACAAGACTTACAGCTGTCAAGGTAAGCTATTGACTGCTTATATAGGATACAGACTTAAATTCAGATTAACATAGTGGAGTGCTATTCTGTATGGTATTTATATGTTAAAGCTCATATGCTGAAATACTATTTTGAGACTATCACAATAAATGCAAATGTTATGTCCTTATCATGACATCTGCATGGAAGAGTTTGGTTCCATAGTGGCTATGTTTCTTTAGTTATAGCTGGAGTACAGTTAATTTAGATCTTTTTGTACGGATCCTGGTAATATATTTATCTTTTGTATCTTATTATCATCAATACCTACGCGTGGGAATTTACTGTTTATTTTTTTATATATTACCTATTTCCACGAACCATTTCAGTGCTATGACTTGTTATTTCTTTTGTTAGGTTACTTTTCTGAGGCACTTAAATGTTTTTCACTTTACAGGCATTTTCAGTTATTGCGAATTCACCCCTTCGTATTGATCTCTCGTGTGTCCTGGACCATGTTGTTTCTGAGCTCACAGCTTTCCTTCGTAAGGTGAAGATATACTTACATGAACCTTCACTGCCTTTGTTTTGATTTATTTTCCTCTTAATAAGATTAGCTATGATAGTGAACTGCAAGATAAAGCCTTTATTTTCGTTCTTATCTAACAGGCCAACAGAGCTCTTAGGCAGGCAACATTGGGAACACTAAATTCATTGGTTGTGACATACGGTGGTCAAATTGGCTCTTCTTCGTATGAGACGATAATTGCTGAACTTTCTACCCTCATAAGGTTTGTTTTTCTTGCTTTCCAGATCAACCTATTCCTGGAATATACATGCCTTATCACGTGTGGTACAATTGTTGATCTTTCAGATATGGATTTGCATATGACAGCTCTTGCATTGGAACTTTGTTGCACAATAATGGTTGACAGAAAGTCCATTCAAAATGTTGGTTTAGCTGTGAGAAACAAGGTTTTGCCTCAGGCGCTTATTTTGATCAGGAGTGCCCTTTTGCAAGGGCAAGCACTGCAGGTAATCCTCCCCACCACAAGCCCACACCACCACCACCAGCTGCAGCAGCAGATTTAAGCACTTGATTTCTTTTTATATGGCTACTAACATATAATGCTATTTACAGGCTCTTCAGAGGTTTTTTGCTTCACTAGTCCAATCTGCAAATACTAGCTTTGATGCTTTGTTGGATTCCCTCATTTCAGCTGCTAAGCCGTCACAGTCAGGTGGTCTTGCCAAGCAAGCACTGTCTTCCATTGCTAAGTGTGTTGCTGTTCTGTGCTTAACAGCTGGTGATCAGAAATGTGCGGCTACAATTGAAATGCTTAAAGGCATTTTGAAAGATGACAGCGCTTCTAACTCTGTTAGTCATACTTTCTCCTGATAAAGGATATGTTCCTTGTTCAGCAAATTTACTCGTTTTCATCCATGTCATGCCTTTGCCCTTTGGTGTAAAGATGTTATGTCCTAATTCTCTGTTAAGTATTTTAGAAGTTGTACTGATAGTCCTAAATGGGGACGTTACACTATGCCATTTTTAAATTTAGGATTGTTTGTTTCAGATATTGTTTGGTTTTGGAAATTGTTGTGATGTCAAGTTGCTGCCGTGATGAATCTTTGTTTCTGTGAGGTGAAAACCAATCGTTGTAACTGAAAATATAAGCAACTTAATGATCTGCAGTCAGTCAATCCTACACCTTTATTTGGTAATTAGGAAATCCATAAAAACTTCGGTATTGGTGCATTAGCTGTTATGACATTACAGAACTATAGACTAGATTTATTAGACTTGATGGGCATCTCCAAATTATTAGTTGCTGCATAGTTTGATTGCATATTTTTTTGTGGATGTAGAATAATAATCTTACTCATCTGCTAATTTTGCATGATCTTCATCTCAGGCTAAACAACATATGGCCTTGTTATGTTTGGGAGAAATTGGAAGGAGGAAGGACCTCAGCAATCATGTTCAGATTGAGAACATTGTCATTGAGTCATTTCAATCACCTTTTGAGGAGATTAAATCTGCAGCGTCCTATGCACTTGGAAACATTGCTGTTGGCAACCTCTCCAAGTATTTACCATTCATTTTGGATCAGATTGACAATCAACAGAAGAAGCAATACCTGTTGCTTCATTCGCTTAAAGAGGTTGGTTCCTTTGGAATTTGGATTGTGAGATGTATTCCCATCTAACTGTTGCCTAACGTTTTGCTTGTATTCAAAACCTGTCAGGTAATCGTGCGGCAAACTGTTGACCATAACGGCCAGAGCAAACTCCAGGATTCAAACATTGAGAAGATATTGGCATTGCTCTTTAATCACTGTGAAAGTGAAGAGGAGGGAGTTCGGAATGTCGTTGCAGAGTGTTTAGGAAAAATTGCACTGATCGAACCAAAAAAACTAATCCCTGCTTTGAAGGTATGATATTGTTATTCATCAAAGCTATTGTCTATTTATAAGTTGTTTTTTTTTGCTTTAATAGTCTGATGGCATCTCACTTTTTTTTTGGGTGGGTGTAGGTACGCACGTCTAGCCCAGCAGCAAACACAAGAGCTACTGTTGCCATTGCTATCAAATATTCAATTGTTGAACGGCCTGAAAAAATAGATGAAATCATGTACTCTGAGATATCAACTTTTCTGATGTTGATTAAAGACAGCGATAGGGTAAAGATACTTCTTTACTTATCTATTTATCATTATACAGTGACGATGGCAAGTTTTGGAACTCAATAATTTATTTTTTGTTTCTTCTGTTTGCATTTCATAGCATGTGAGACGAGCAGCAGTTCTGGCTTTGAGCACAGCTGCCCACAACAAGCCAAATTTGATTAAAGGTCTTCTCCCAGAATTATTACCTCTTCTGTATGACCAGACTGTTATAAAGGTAGTTTATTATTTGTTAGCTATATTGTTTGAGCTCTTAACTGAGTTGCATCATAATATTCATCCCGCTTCAAGATGTTACCCTATGAAAGTAATTGTCCTTTCTTTGCAGCAAGAATTGGTCAGGACAGTTGATCTTGGGCCTTTCAAGCATGTTGTAGATGATGGTCTTGAACTTAGGAAAGCTGCCTTTGAATGTGTGGACACGTTGCTAGACAGTTGCCTTGATCAAGTGAATCCTTCATCGTTTATTGTACCTTTCCTCTTATCTGGCTTAGGCGGTAAGTATGGTTTTTGTCACTTGCAGGATTAATAACTGCAATTTTCATCCAAATCAACCTATTCCTGGTATATACATGCCTTATCATGTGTGGTACCATTGTTGATCTTTCAGATTTTATGTGTTCCATACTTTTACCAGCATGATACAAGGATCTCTTTACTTTTTCAGATTTACTTGGTTCCCCTATATGGGATATAACTGGCCTAGTATCTAGTTATTTCAAAACTTGAATTCAAAATGAAGCAAATTACTTTCCTGTAATTATGCGATAGACTGGTGCTGTCTTATTCTGTGTAGAATAAATTAAATTGATGTAAACATCCCATGAGCCATGATCTTCCCTGATTTTTTTTTCTGTACCAGTGGTTACATGAAATATTTCACCCTTATAAATTATTCTTGCACCGAAATATTTTCCTTAATTCAAATCAAGCTGTCTATTAATATTACAGCAGTGTGATATTATGTGTTCACTTTCTCTATGTAACATAAGACCATTATTCATTAGGCATATGTTAAGCATATTGGAATTTCTTCACTTATCATGATGGATTTCTTTACCCATTTCCTTAAAGTTGGCACTGCACCTGAATTTGCTTCTTTTGCTCTGTATATTTCTCAACACGAGCTTGACAGGTTTATTTTGTTTTGTGATTCTTACTGCAATGCCTCTTGCAGATCATTATGACGTGAAAATGCCTTGCCATCTGATTCTCTCAAAGCTAGCAGACAAGTGCCCTTCTGCTGTTCTTGCAGGTTTGTTGTAATCTTGAACCTTTAACTGCAGTTTCAAATGTTGTAACTTCTGTTCTGATATTGTTGCTTTGCCGTTCAGTTTTGGACTCCATAGTGGAACCTATTGAGAAAACTATAAGTCACAAACCCAAGGGTGATGCCGTGAAGCAGGAGGTTGATCGGAATGAAGACATGATCCGTAGTGCTCTGCGAGCTATATCTTCTTTGAGCCGCATAAGGTCAGTCTTGATTCGATCCTGTATTCTGTCCTTATCTTTTACATGATTTCTCGACATCATTCCTGTCTTGACCCATTTTATCTTTAGCATTTGTTTAATCATTTGTGTTGTGTTGTGCAGTGGCAGCGACTACAGTATACGATTCAAGAATCTGATGAGCAAGATAGTGTCTACTACTGCACTCGCTGAGAAGTACAACTCAGTGCGCAGTGAATAAAATTTGGATTTTGTATATGGTAGAGAATAGGTTGAACAAGATAGCCCGGATGCCGCAGCGGGGAGGTCTAGACATTACCTTGCCCCGTTACACGCATGATCGTGTGGTGTTTTGAGAGCCTTGAGGCGAAATTCTTATATGGGTGGTTTGGTTTTTAAAGCTGGGCATTGTATCTGTACAAAATCTGGTGGTAATTCAGTAGAGAAGAGACATTTTACTAGTGTGTTGTGAGTCATTGCACGTGGAAATTCAGTTGCGCCACTGGAAATGCAAGACTGTTGTTTAGCGAGCATTGGCTTAGAGAAGAGCTGGCTGAGTCTTTGCTTGGCGAATTTCAGCATAGTCTAGACGTCTAGTGTTGAATCTTAGGCTTGTCGGCACGCTTGAAAACAAACCACGCTCCCGGCCGCTGATGTAAATTCGTCGGCGAGGAGGCGGGGCGGCGCACGCGGCGAGGCGGCGCGCATGGCAAGGAGGTGGGCGGCGCGCGGCCGGCGGCGAGGAGGCGGGGCGGGACGCGGCAGGCGCGGGGCGGCGAGGCCGCGGAGCGACGCGCGGTGGGGCAGAGCATGGCGAGCAGCGTCGGGGAAGGCAAGGGCAGACCAGGGAAGAAGAAAAGATAGAAAGGGGATTGAGGAAAAATGGATGGTGATTGAGGAAAGAAAGGGGAGTGGAGGAAGAGAAAGGGGATTGAGAAAAATATATAGGAAAATGGGATTGTGAAAGGGGATCTGTTTGAGCTGATTTTTAACATCTCAACCCCCTTTAATCAATGATATAGAGAAAGGGGATTCATATTCTCAATCTGTTGAAGTTGCTCTTACATCCCAAAACATGCAAAGACACCCTTGAAACAAAAGGAAAATACACTCCAGTCTTTGTAAGCTCCCGGTCGTGACCGTCACCGGCGGTCGGAGCAGTCACACGCTTGAAGCCGACCTCCTTCCCGACGACCTTTATGAGCAGCACCTCGAACACATCGACGTGCTCCAAAATCCCTAAACGCCCTGGCTGAAGATGGCCGCCGGCCATCATATCGCCGGGAGACAAGGGATCTGACGCCTCGAAGACCACCAGCATCCCTGGCTCACTAGACGACGGCACAACCCGAAGGGGAAGAAAACCACCAAAACAGGTGGGAACCAAAGACCAACCCGATTCCTCAACGAGCTGGTAGATATACCTCCCAAAGTTTCCGCCGATGCTAACATCGAGGAACAGTGGCGGAGCCAGGATTGGAACAAAGGGGGGGGGGCAATTAGTCAAAAAAATCAGTTACACAACTAAAATAGCATGTAAACATTTTTCTTTCAAGAGATGATACGAAGCTAATTGAATTACAGGCTAGCTGGTAGATTGTAGTTGATTGTCTGCATGCACATGCCGATTTTCTGCAGGCCAAACATGTATACATGGAGGTTTAGCTTGTGCAAGGGGGGGCCATGGCCCAGGTTGTCCTGCACCTAGCTCCGCCAGTGCCGAGGAAGACGAGGAAGGGACATGGACCTGATACTGATGCCGTCCACGCAGACAGGGAAGCCGTCGGAGATGTCGGTGAAGCACGCGCCGAAAGACCCGGCATCATTTTCACCGCATCCACGCCGTCGTCGCACGGTAGATCCACATTAGCACTGGTAAATACGAACCTGATGTTGCCGCTCTCGCGATGTTGGGAAACCGTCGGAGATGTCGATGGATTCACCACCTCTCCACCGTCGCATGCTCGAGCAACAACAACACATGGAGACGAACTCTAACCCTAGCTCACCTAATCCAAACCTACTAGAGTAAGGTATATACAACGGCCACCGGATCCACAGGTTCCCACCTCCTTCGATGCCAACGAGGTTATCAGAGACTGTGAGAACCCGGCGAACCCGGCGCCGGAAAGGAAATCGCCCTCGAGTCGCCCTTTTCTGTAGAAAGGGGAAGAAGACTCGTGAGAGTTCAGACTGAGGACTCATTCGGGAAGGACAAGTGCCCGCACCGCTTCCGCTTCCTGAGGTGTGTAGGAGGAAGGAACCCGACGGGAGCGGAAGGGGCCCCACCACCACAACGACGTCAATCCTTAGATTAGGCCCAGAAATGAATGCACGTGCGGCCCGGTCGGCCGACGGACGGACGGAGGAGCATATGGAGTAACAAGTAGTAAGCGCTTTCTCCCCCTTCATCCAAACCGGCCCACTACTGCAGGGACAAAACACAAGCGCGGATTGCGCGGTAGAGAGGAATCGTCGGATTGCACCCCAGCCACAGCCAAGAAATCGCATCATCATATGTGTGCCGGAACTGGAAATCGTGCGTGACGGCCCTGGACGCCAGTGCCCTATGCCGTACGTATGCACGTAGTCGTAAACCGTGTAGATGCACGCCCTGGATCGGTCACGATTAGCAATAGTCTTGTGCTCTTACCACCACACTATCAGTACATTTCCTATATATAGACATAATTATCTACCCCTGCTCCCTTCGTAGGCCTGGCCTTATAGTTGTAGGGGCACGGCGGTTTATGATCTTATAGATAATACATAATAAAGTGCTATATATACTATCACTTCTCTATTTTTCTATCCATCAATTCCTTTGCCTCCTTTCGCGATCGTTAAGTCCATTAAAACGACCTGTCGTGTTCCCGCGCCAAGCGTGCGACCCACACGCGCCATCACTCCATACCATCTAGCTTGTGCGCCGCCGTCGGTCGGGTCTAGAAGAAGTGACTGAGGTCACAGACAATCCGACGGTGGCGACGGTTGCTAGGCTGAAGACCGAGCGGTGAGGGCACCGCCGGTTAGGGTGGTGGTGGAGGATCTTTAGCGAGCGATGATGGTGGTGGGGACGAGGAGGACGGTGGAAGCAGATCAAAGGTGGCTCGCCAGCCGACGATGGCCGCGCGGACGACGGGCGGGAGAGCGGGATGGCGAAGAGGAGGATGAGATAAAGAGAGGGCGTCGGAACTCATCAGATCAGTGCGGGTCGCGGGTCGCGACGGTGAACGGCAACGAAGGGCGGGGGTTGGACGCTGGGCATAATGCAGCGCGCGCCAGTGCAAGTTAAGTCAAAAGTTACCGTGACGTGGCCGAAGCGTACACACAGGAGAACCCGATCGATCGCCCCAGCGGAGGAGAGAGACATCTCAGATACGGCCACGGCCTCGTGCGACCTCGAGGAGCGTGCAGTGTGAGATCACGGGCTCCGAGCAGGTGTACGTGACGCCGGCCGTCGTCTCTGTCTGATCTCTCGCTCGAAAGCTCGCGCGCCCAGCCAGCCAGCCAGAGGCCTAGAGCCCACAGACATAGACAGTCATCAGATCGATCACACGTACACACGCGCGCCTTGGTCACATGAACGCGCACACGGAACACCTGCCACGACGAGGCTGGACCGCGCGCGCGCTGCCTGCTGCGGGGACGGCACGCACGCGTCCGACAGGGCCGGTCCATGTACACGTGCGGGCTGCAGGCACGTACGTTGGGGCCGGTCGTCCCTCCAATTCCCTAGCTTGCCGGGTAAAAAACGCGTGGTTATTACTCACTCGCCATTGCAAACATATACGTATATCGCGTATACACTACACGTGGTTAGTCATCCCCTTGCGAGGTGGTTCACATGATGGCGGGCCGCACCGCAACGGCGGCGCAACCTGCAATTGGGAGAATAAGAATTGATGATTGATTAGTAAGCAAAAGTGAAGCCCACGGAGGTACACACACAGTGCCATTCACAACTTTGTTTTACATTATTTGCCAAGCCCACGGCGCAAGCCATTCACAAGTATGCTATTGGCGATGTCACATCTCGATTTTATTCCACCCTCTACGGTTAATTCTTCGTAGCTCTTCCTCTTCGAGCATGGCATCATCGTTTGTATAGGTTCTCGTCCCCAAGTGGAACACGAATTCAATTAAATTTTGTAATCCCTCATCACCAAGTGCAAGTTGAAGAGCACAACTGGCTAGAGGATGGAAGAAGAACATTGGCCACCATTCTAGCCATCCCTCATATCAGTCTCGGTCCACAGTTTCACTACACGGTTACCTAGATTAAAAACTACTCCCTCCATCCCACAAAGAGTGTCCATTTTAACTTCTTCTCGATCAAACTGTTTGAAGTTTGACCGATTTTATAATTAAAAACATCAATGGTTATCACACTAAATATGTATGCTATGAAAATATATTTCATAAAGAATCTAATGGAACTTGTTAGACATCAAAACCATTAATATATTTTTATATAAACTCAGTCAAACATAAGATAGTTTGACTTACGACAAGACCAAAGGGACACTCTTTGCGGGACGGAGGGAGTAGGCAACTGTATCAAAAGAGTTTTATGGTGATGAACTTCTCTCACATACCATAAAATTCTTCCTTCTCTTCTAGCATATTTAATACCATGAAACCCCACTGAGACTGACCTCATCACCCTAGCTAACTTGCTTGGCATGCCTATGTGGAAAGCCACTTAGCATCAAGGGTTGGGTTGGCCCGATAAATGAACATTGAGGAGCTTGATTAGCTGATTTAAAAAGTGGAGAAGATCGTAGATTAGTTGGTAAGATATTTTATGGTGGAATTTGTCCATTAGGATTCGAGTCCTTGACTCGGCATTGGTGTCACATTTTATTGGATTTACTACAAGATTTAACCGGCGCTATTCTTTCAATGGTAGGCGATGTGCCCATCAACAATGATGTATTTGTGGTGACTTCGTCAATCTCGATATCTGCTGCTTCAGTCACCGGAAGATGCTTATAGATTTAACGTATGCATGCGTGTATTTATAGAGGTAAGTATGCGCATATCGTAAAGCGTCTATGTATTTATACTTCTCTGTCTTATTTATTTGAGACGTGCTTTTGTGGAGAATATGAACGTGTTTGAATGGGATTCCTTTGCGTCAAACCACATAGAACGGGTCGAGGGTGCGTTTATACACGCAGCGTCCATCGTCATAAAAAAATTACAAATAATTCTATTTATACAATCGAGTATATACTACACATGACTAACACGATTTAAGAAAACTATACTAACGTGTTGACAAGGCCGGACAACAACAACAATCATACCTGCTGATATGAGGATGCCAACTAAAATTTTATGGTGATGTGGTCCGTGCAAATTGTGAGCATAAAAGTATTTTTGTCCGGCTCTTATTGACTCTGATCTTTAAAATTGTTAAACTAAATTATTGACCTCTTTACCACCAGTTTGTCCCTATGCCATATGGAGTATATGTCTTGTGCGAGGATTACCTCTTAGAGTATCCTTAGTAAATAATTACGAAGAAGACCCTTATAATATCCTTACTAAAAAGCATATTATAAAGATACTTCTAAGTTATAACGGCGTCACCGTATTTTTTTTGTCACTACACGTGTGACGGTGGCCTTGTTTGCATCATATCGCTACAGCGTGTATAGCGATCAATGGCACTTGGCAGTTGGCACCGCTGCTACCGCGAGCCATTGCGCCACCAGACCAGATAGCATGTCGCCGCCCAGACGTGTTGTTGACTTTGAGGCTGATCGCAGTGGGGAACTCTACCGCCTTACTTCAGTACCACGTAAGCAGAAAATGGCTGCAGCGGGGGACCGTAAACCATACGGCACAGAAGCCGAGGCGAGCGGACACGCCAAATGAAGCGTAGCCGCTGACGTGCGCTACCCTGCCACGGCGGCGCGGGGCCTGCACGGCCCAACCGCTGCGCGCGCGGAGGGGAGGAGAGTAGAGAGGAGGCGAGCCGGAGCTCGAGAGCATGGAGGAGAAGGGAGGAGGCCATCGGCGCTCGAGCATGGCGTTCCTGCTCGTCATGGACCGCCGCCGCCGTCCTTCGCCGCCCCGCGGGAGGCCGGGAGCCCATCCACCGCGAGCCGCACCCTTCGCCGCCCCGCCACCGCTGGCGGACGCGCCCCCGTCCGCCGCCCCTAGCTGGCTGCCGCGGAGAGGGAGAGAAAGAGGAGGGCTCGCCGCCGCCGTCGCACAGATCCACTCCCGCTGCCGCCGTCCGTCCTGCTCGCCAGGAGGGCTCGCCGCGCCTCCACCATGGCCGCTCCCACACCTCCTCTCCACTAGCGCCGGCGGGGACGACTCCCGCTCGACACGTCACCGCCGCGCTTCGAGGCCGTAGGCCTGCTCTGCTTCCTGTCGGCATTCCATAGGGCGGCGGAGGTGGAGGTGTTGTCGTCGTCGGAGGAGGCGGCGGCGGCGGCGGATGCGGCCTTACCGCCGCACCCGGGCTTCTGCTGCTGGGACCGCCCCCCCGCCGCGAGCTTCGAGGCGGCGGAGCTCACCGAGGGGCCGGAGCGCGGAAGGAGAGTGAGAGGGAGAGAAGGGCTCGTCCCCCTCTCGCCGCCGGCCGGGAGGGAGAGGGGAGGGACGCGTGGTGGAGCCGGCGGAGAGGGCGCGGAGGAGGGACGGCGGCGCGCGGACGGCTGCCGGAGGGGGGAGAGAGAGACACAGAGGCAGTCGGCGTGGGAGACGACGAGGGAGAGGGAGGAGAGAGAGGGCGGGTGAGGAATAATATGTGGGTCCCATAGATGGCAGTTGGTATAGAGGATGAAAGATGAAGTATGATGAGTGTGAAAGAAATTGTTTTAGAGTACGGAATCTCGTAACCAGGACAGAATATTCATTTTAGAGGATGTGTTTGAAGTACGACAAGTGCGGATAGCCTGAAGATATTCGGCCAAGGGGTGTGTTTAGTTCAAAAAGAGGAAGATGAAGTTTGGTGAAAATGTCACATCCGACACTGTAGCGCACTATAGCACTTTTCGTTTGTTTGTGGTAAACATTATCCTACCATGACCTAACTAGGCTCAAAAGATTCGTCTCGTCGTGTACATTAAAACCATGTAATTAGTTTTTTTATTTACCCACGTTTAGTGTTCCATGCACGAGGAAAGAGATTTAATATGATAGGTGAATAGTGAAGTTTGGAGAGAGAATTTTGAGAAGTTTGGTGATTTGACATGGTCTCTCGATGAGCGGTGGTCGCCCGGCTGGCCGCGGCATGACGAGACACACGCAAAGATTTCTTGGGACTTGGGAGAAGGAGGTAGCTAGCGCCTATGGCCTTGTTTAGTTCCAAAAAGACAACTCCCAAATTCACTATGAAAAAGAAGATTCCCCATCACATCAAAATGTCATAACATGTATGGAGTACTAAATGTTGATGAAATCAAAAACTAATAACACAGTTTTGTTGTACTCTGCGAGACGAACATTTTGAGCCTAATTAATTAATTTTTGGACAATTTTTCGCACATACAAACGAAATGCTACAGTAGCGCAATGATTACGATGTGACATCATACTCCCAAATTCACCCACCTAATTTCAACATCTAAACACGGCCTATATCTCTCTCTACAGTTGACTCGATGTAGATACATACTCCCTCCATGTCACAGAAAGACAATGTTTTGGACAAGATTTAGATCGAACGTTGGAAATAAAAATTATGAATAACTTTTAAACTGTTGAGTTTAGAAATGTGAAAATCATATCAATAAATTTGTCTTGAAAATTACTTTTATAAAAATATACATATATAAATTTCTAATAATATTTTTTTAAAAAATAGGAGTCAAAGTTGTGCTTTGAAGACTGTGTTGCTGTCCTAAACGTTATCTAATTGTGATACGGAGGCAGTTTATGTACACATGTTCCTAGGCATATACTGTAGTTTCGTACAATCCAAGCATGCATGCGGGCAATGTGCGTTGATCACCAAGTCCCGTCGATCTTGCCCCTTGTTTAGATGCAAAATTGGCACCCACAAGTTCAGTATGCAAAAAAGATTCTCATCACATCAAAATATCAGCCCATACATGCAGTACTAACTATTAAATATAGATGAAATCAAAAACTAATTATACAGTTTTGTTGTACTCTGCGAGACGAACATTTTGAGCCTAATTAATCAATTTTTGGATAATTTTTCACAAATACAAACGAAATACTACAGTGGCGCAGTGATTACAAAGTGACATCGTACTTCCAAATTAGGCCTAAACACAGCCCGTGTCCGAAGGTGATGAATGGGTTTCGCGTCAGCGTTGTCATTGTTCCGGTGAATATGGACTGGTTTTCGCCGGCCAGGAGGAACTCGAAAAGAAAATGTGAAGCAGTCAGCACCTTGCACGGCGTGAATTCAGTTCCTCGTGTGTCATGTACCTTGCACCGCTACGCCGAAACCACTTCCATGAATCAGCAGACATGATGACACTAGATCATTAATTCGTTAGACACCGCGAGAAGCCCGATCCCTCCAAACTAAGTCTGAAAGGAGGGATCCTTTTTATACCGCCGCATCTTTATGAGTCGAGACCCTTCGCTGTCACCTGATCCGACGCAACGCTGTCGCCTGGGATTGCGCCCTCACCTGGAGATCGCCGCCGCCACCGGCAATTAATCAATTTTTGGATAATTTTTACACATACAAACAAAAATGCTATAATAACGCATTTATACCGAAGTGATCCCAAACCCCCAAATTTGACCACCTATTTTGAATCCAAACAAGGCCCTGATCGGGATCTTTGTTGCGTCACCATCGAAAAGGACGACTTATTGCAACCAATAAACGCTGCCTGATTTTTTGGATTGTTTTTGGATAAACCAATCTCCATTATTGGATCTACGTTGGCCGTTCAATGTCTTGTACTACTTCTGTTTGTTATGATCAGGGACATTCGATAAACCAACTTGTGGAATGACATTTGGTGTGCGGCTATTTCGCTGAGGGACAAGTTTCCGGAACTTTTTTCTGTTTGTTATGATCAAGAGAAGACAGTGAATACCTTAGCACAGAATGGTTGGAACTTAACCTTCAGGAGATGGTTGGATGAGAGATTACAAAATTAGTTGAGAAGATTGAAGGATGTTGTGATTACCTTTGCCTTTGCTGGGGGAGATGATACCCCAAAATGGAGTTGGGATAAATTGGTCTGCATGTGGGAAACGACAAAGTGATGCTGGAGGAGGGAGCGACATTGGAGTGGAGTGCTAAAGATGCAGCCCTGTATTTTCACCCTAGGGGGGCTAGCCAAGGTGACATTGGAGTGGCCCTGTTGCAGTGACACGGAGGTGCAGTGAATAAAGCCTTGGCAAATCCTGGAGAGTTGCAACTTTTTGTTTGGTGCTGCTTTAGCCATTTGTAGCGAGAGTTGACTCAGGTCTAATGTTTCCTTTTATCCTTAACCTTGTCAGTTGAGAGTCTGGTAGTTGAATAGTTTTGTACTATTGATCTACCCTCGCTGTAGAGTCATTTACAATGGTTAGTAATAGTCGAGAAATCGCAAAACTAGCTAGGTGAAACTATTCTTATAATTTCGTTACCAATCTAGAAATAAAATTCGGATATGCCCATTGTGGAAAAAAATATCTTGTACTTTTTCTACATGGAAACAAAACTGTTCATACGTTATGCGTTCGTCTCGCTCCACCCACCTACACCACCGATGTCGTATTCATGGCCACAACTCCTCGCCATCCTAACTTTGGAAAGGCGACTCCTTTTGTGTTACCCTAACTCCGACACCGCTCAATTTCTGGCTACTGTCATGGCTAGGGCGTTATTCCACTATCTCGTTGGCTAACCTACCGCCACCACCATCTAGCTAACACGACTTTCGGGTATCTTATTCTAACCCCCAGTAGAAAATATCCAAAAGCCATTTTCTACTATAACGAGGACATACAAAAATATGGTATAAAAGACGAATAATATACTCCCTCCATATTGGTAATAGATGGTGTTTTGGATAAGAATTTAGTCAAGTATTGGGAATATAAATCATGCATAACTTTTAAGTCGATGAGTTTGGAAATATGAAAACCATATGAATAGATTTGTCTTAATTTTTTTACAAAAGTATACGTATATTATTTTTTAATAAATATTTTTGTAAAAATAATAAGTCAAAGTTACATTTTGGAGACCGTGCCATTGTCGTAAACATTATCTAATACCAATATGGAGGGAGTATGTCTTATGTGAAACTACTAGATTCAAACATCTGTAATGCTCAAAAGTTTCCACTTCACGAAGTAGAAAAACACACGTGGTTTATGATTTTGAATACTGAAAGTCCATACAAAATTCAAACGTTCACAGCCAGTTTATGGTAGTTTGTTATATTTAGGGTGAATTTTGTTGCTAAAATTATGGTTGCTATATTTATGATTGTGAACGTAGAAAATTCGCAATGTTGTACAAAATTCAAACGTTTGATAACGCTATGGTAGAATTCGCAATGTTGTATAACAATCTATACGTCTTTTAACTTTAGATAATTTTAAGTCCATACAAAATTCACAGCCAGTTTATGGTAGTTTGTTCTTTTTCCTAAGTAGACCATAGAAGGATCGATATAGCAACCATAATTTTAGAAAGTAGAACTCCTAGTAACTGATTTTGGGTCCATTTTTGCCGGCTGTAAGAATATCAAAAGTTCAGAAATGGAAAGCAATATACGTCATTTAATTTCCCATATGAAAATAAACGGTCCATATCAACTTGAGTATTATAAAGGCAACGTAAGTATATGGAAACCAATTTCGTGTGTAAACTATAAAAACTCCCACCACAACCGCTGGATCTCCATCCGAAGACTAGAGAGAGAGGTGGAAAACTTTAACACTTAAATCCTCCCATCATTAACTTTGCTAATCATAATTTTTCTAAAACCTCCCTCCAAACTAAGTCTGAAAGGAGGGATCCTTTTTATACCGCCGCATCTTTATGAGTCGAGACCCTTCGCTGTCACCTGATCCGACGCAACGCTGTCGCCTGGGATTGCGCCCTCACCTGGAGATCGCCGCCGCCACCGGCAGCCCTCACCTGGAGATCGCCGCCATCGTGAGATCACCGCCGCCTCCGCCGTCGTCGCCGTGATCGGGAATGCACTCGCCGTGATCCTTGGATGGTGTTCAAATGAGATCAATATTGATTTTACAATTTGACATGAACCTAAACAGTTCACCACCTCCATGTACACACTTTCCTCTTCTCTCCCCATCTCAAATTCGACCACCACGCACGCGTTCACACCAAACGATTCAGTGTTTGAACTCGACGAATTGCGTGCGGATCAGAAAAGGCAATGATGGGAATAATAATGCTCGTCATCAGCTAGCTGTCCATTGATTAATTAACCTCCATATTAACCTCATGAGCTAGCAGATATATGGACACGTGATTCCTTCAGAAAATCAGGGAGAGATCGAGGAAGAGATAGAAGCAGGAGCGAGGTTAGGCGGGTAGGCCCCAGTCCCGGCGGCGATCTCTAGGCAACTGCAAGCGAATTGAAATCGTGCTTCTGCTGATCACTTATCGTCGCCTGACACGATGTGGCTTCCGATCCTGCCTTGCCCGTGGGATGCATGCCCTTTGTCAGGTGCCAGCGAAGCTGCAAGATCACGGCGGCGGCGGCGGCGATCCTCAGGTGAGGGCGTAAAAACGATCCCTCGCTTAGTTTAGACGGGGTTTTAAGTGCTAAAGTTTTTCATCTCTCTATTTTGTCTTCGGATGGAGATCCAGCGATTGTGATGGGAGTTTTCATAGTTTACATACGAAGTTGGTTTCCGTAGGATACGTTGCCTATAAAATTTCCCATATCAGACGGGAAATGAAGAAAAAAACTTACCTACTCTGGACGCCAAAAAACAAATCAATGTTTTCTCTTGAGTAATAAACTGTCATCATCCAAAGAATACATACATAAACTTAAGTATATATATATAAAAGGGGGCCTAGTTCGCCGCCCTCACCATTATATATTCTGTGAGCAATACCGCTACATATATACTTCATTCCCTTCTTCGGTCCGGCCTGGTGCAAGCGAGTCTTTTAATTAAGTTCCCTGTTGGTCTTGTACATCTAGAAGGTGTACTCTCTACTAGTACGATGGTGATGGCCGTGCTGCTGCTGGTTGCCTTCATGGCCGGCCTCCTCGCCGCCGTGGTGTTCCTCCGCCACTTCCTACCCCTCCTCGGCAACCCCGGCGCCCCCAGCGGCAGCTTCGGCTGGCCCCTCGTCGGCGAGACCCTCGGCTTCCTCCGCCCCCACGCCTCCAACACCACCGGCGCCTTCTTGCAAGACCACATCAACAGGTTCGTCGTTCGCATGCACGACCAAATCAACGTCGCCGTTGCCAAACTGATCGATATACTACCAGAAAGTACAAGTAGCGTGTCGTCGTCTTTGCTCCTACACGGATGGTCTTATGCATTCGTGTGTCGTGTCGCCGCCGTGTGCGTGTACACTGCAGGTACGGCGCGGTGTTCAGGTCGCACCTGTTCGGCGAGCCGACGGTGGTGTCGTGCGACGCGGGGCTCAACCAGCTGGTGCTCCAGAACGAGGAGCGCCTGTTCCGGTGCAGCTACCCGGGCTCCATCCGCGGCGTCCTCGGCGGGTCCTCGCTGCTCGTCGTCACGGGCGAGCGCCACCGCCGCGCCCGCGCCGTCGCGCTCGCCTTCGTCGCCTCCGCCGGGATGCGCCCGGGCTACCTCGCCGGCGTCGACCGGGCGGCGCGCGCCGCCGTCGCGTCCTGGCGCCGCCGCGGCGACGCCGCCGTCGCCTTCTGCGCCGAGGCGCGACAGGTCAGTTCGTGTTCATGCGCCCGTGTCGTGTCGTGTGTACGCGTACAGTAGCAAGGACGACGACGACGTCGATCTCTGCGCCGGCCAGATCGGTCGGTCGCCGGCCGGACAAGCAGAGATCCCGTGGACGTACAGATCGAGCGCTAGCGGCCGCTGTAGCCGCTCGTGTGCATGTTTTGTCTGCAGCCGGGCGTGCACGCGTGGTCTTTGTTTAGTTTGTTACATACCCAGCGTACGTGTGCATGGGCTTGTTTGCTTCTGGCTTGACTTTGGCCTGTCTGTTTGGCACGCAGTTTGCATTCGGCGTGATCGTGGAGCAGGTGCTGGGGTTGTCGCCGGACGAGACGGTGACCGGCAGGATCTTGGAGGACTACTCCACATTCATGAAGGGGCTCGTCTCTCTCCCTCTCAACATACCAGGGACACCTTATGCTAGAGCTGTAGAGGTAACTATATATTTGCGTGGTTTAAAAAATAGTATCCACACTTTCGAAACACTAGCGGATCGGAGAAGCAAGTGTGTCCCATCCAGACATGTGTTTTCTTTTTACAAAAATATATCTTATTATCATACAAGAGATAGAAAATGTGCTAAATTGCCTTTGTATAGCTAGTGGATATGCCAGGTGGATTAGAGAAATACCAAAAGTCTCGCTTTATAGTATAGAAACAAGATATTTTAGTTTTGTCTCAAGTTGACTTTAAACAAGTTCATAATAAAATATCATATTATCATTTAAAATGCAAAATATAAAGGCATTATCAAGATATGTTTATATTAAGTTGGGTAAAAGGTTGAATAAGTTGAACTTATGATAAAATTAAAACATTTTATATTATAGAGCAGACTACAGAGGGAGTACCGCACGTATGAGCTAAAATATGGACTGACCAAAGTCTCGCTTACATGATGCAGCCATGCGCACACCCCCTACAAATAATGCACATATACCACACTTACAAATTAAATGTGCCTCCCTCGTCAAATGCATACCGATGAAGATGCTAAAATCACTCTTGTATGTGTAAATCATGGGTGCTAGGATTTCTACTGTGGTGTCTGCTGCATATAAATAAATTACTTCTGATAGCCATCTGGTTAAGATTTTTGAGCTACTTATTATAGGCTAGGAGGAAGATATCTGTCACTTTGGAGGGAATTATGGAGGAGAGGTGGAAGGGTCATGGCTCACTCAAGAAGGCTGCCTTCCTAGACATGCTCCTCGGAAACAGCGATCTGTCTCACGATGACAAGGTCACCTTTGTGCTGGACTCCCTGCTAGCAGGCTACGAGACCACCTCTGTTTTGCTGTCCCTGCTCGTGTACTTCGTCGGGAAATCCCCCAAATGCCTGGAGCAACTCAAGGTATGATGACACGATTTAAAGTGACGCGTACGCACGTATATATTGGTTAATTGGTCACTTAGCTGTAACGTGCATTCTGCTTAATACTGGAGCAAATAATGTTGTAAATGCAGCTTGAACATGAGAGCATAAGGTCCAGCAAGGGTAGGGATGAGTTGTTGACTGCTGAGGACTACAGGAAGATGGAATATACCCAATTTGTAAGACAGTCAACTCATTTCTGTTAAGAAAGAGGACGATGTATATATAGAACACAACATGCATGCAGTCCATCTCGTTTGATTTGTATGATGTCGCAGGTTATCAGTGAGACGTTGAGATGCGGTAACATTGTCAAGTTTGTGCACCGTAGGGCTCTCAAGGATGTCAGATACAAAGGTAGTAACTGAACATATTGAGGCTCTAATTTTGGCTTGGAGGTCATCATTATTGCTTTGTCGATCAGGGTATGTGATCCCAGCTGGCTGGAAAGTCCTACCTATCTTGAGCTCCGTTCATTTGGACCCTGCGCTCTACGTGAATCCTCAAGAGTTTGATCCTCGCAGATGGGAGGTAGTATAAAAAATGTTTAGTTTCAGCATCATCGGGTGGTACGGTGTCTGATGATCGAGGCGATTTTGCATGAAAACAGCAGGGGCTGAACCATCAGACCCCGGGCAAGAAGTTCGCGCCGTTCGGCGGCGGACTCCGGCTGTGCCCAGGATCGGAGCTCGGCAAAGTGGAGGCTGCATTCTTCCTGCACAACCTCGTGCTCAATTACAGGTGGAGGTTGGATGGCGAGGACGTGCCGATGGCGCACCCGTACGTGGAGTTCAGGAGGGGCCTGCCCATACAGATATCGCCCCAGCAGCAGTCTGATCCGACCCCTTGGGTCGCCGGGCAGCAAGCTCAACTCATGCTCGCTGCTGGAAAGGAGACTGACAAGGACGGAATCTTTGATATATAGTGTTAGTAACTTGGTATATTATATATGAGAAATTTTACAATGATTGGGATTAACTAGAGCCATCTATTTCGAGAAATCGAACGGTGGAAACAAATGAAGTACCCAAAGGTACCTAAATAGAGGTACCCGGAGGTACCCAGAAGTACCAAATTCGTGGGACCGGATACAAAAATGGTGGGACCCACTATTGATTTAATATTTTTTTCCAAAATTTAAAAATGCATAAGGGTAATTTCTTGTGGCGAAAAATGTATTTTTTTTACCGTCTTTGCTTCTCCTCCGCCGGCGCTTGGTCTATGATTCCCCCCATGATTTTTGCCTATAAATCTTCCCAAAAATACTCCCTCCGTTCCAATTTATTAGTCGTTTCGACATTTCAAGATTCATAGTTAGTAGTATGTATCTAGACATAAGTATATATATAGATACATACTATTATTTATGAGCTAGATTTGCCAAAACGACTTATAATTTGGAACAGAGGGAGTAGTTCCCAATTAAACAAGATTACCATAATATCCTTTTTATTTTATTTAAATTTTTTTACTCAAAATACCAGGTACTTTCAGGTACCTCTGGGTACCTCTTCAATCATTGTAAAACAGCCCATTATATATAGTTTATAGGTAGGCTCTGTGTCGAGTGTTGACGCTGTGTATTCAATATATATGCATGCAGTAGACGGCAGGGGAATGCAGAGATAATATATATATAGCGGTTGAATAATAAACCCTACCTAGGTGCATGATTGGCAGAATAAGAATGTGCATGGCAATCTGTCAAGTACGTGAAACCGTGCACATACTTACACAGCACCGTTTGCTGTGCATGGCTTGAGGAGGTTATGCGGCGGCGGCGCCGTTGCCGGTGAGGAGGAAGACGAAGATGAGGCCCGGCGCCATGTGAATGAAGGACCGCGAGCGAGCTATGGGCCTCACGGAGGTGGGCCAGCCTTTTTTTTTTGTCCTGGACGGCCTGTTTAGTTCCTTAAAATGTCAAAAATTCTCTCTCCAAACTTCGCTATTCACCTATCACATTAAATCACATCGAATCTCTTATCATGCATGGAACACTAAACGTGGCTAAATAAAAAACTAAGTACATGATTTTAATGTACACGACGAGGAGACGAATCTTTTGAGCCTAGTTAGGTCATGATAGGACAACGATTACCACAAACAAACGAAAAGTGTTACAGTGCACTGCATTGTCCGATGTGACATTTTTACCAAACTTCACATTCCCTTCTCGGGAACTAAACACACCCCTGGTTGCAGACAAAAAAAAATCTGTCCACAGCGTGAAATATAATGAACAGAAGGTAGTATTTATTTATTTATGAAATAGAATGTAACATATACAACTTGTTCCATCAATTATTTTTTCTAGATAATGCTTTGAGACATTCGAGGCCATGCTATATATGGAGGACTGGAGGCTAGGTGATACGCAAAACTGTTTAGTGGGGATCGGTTAAATTTATCTGCTTGTATATTTATTAACATATATACAGAGGGAGAGAGTTGACCATTGATCCTACTATAATTCATATACAGAGCTCAGCGATATGCATAAATATTTTCATACGGAAGCAATTGCAGATTTAATACACCGCTTTTGAAGTCAAGAATCTGTCGATCGAGCTCACGATTAGCTGGATCAGCGCAAAACTACGGTTGTGACCCAGGGAACGCGGAATATCAATTGTCGTCACACAATATCCTCATAAGACGTGCTGCGAATTATTTAGCCAACTTGTTCTCGTTTTTATTGAAAACTAAAGTTGAATTCTGTAATACGCGAAATTGCGAAAACACCAGCACATGTACAAGTCGTTTGCTTATTTTGTTTAGATCGTGCTTTAAGTTATTGGAGGCAACGATCGGGTTCGGCTGCAGCAGCAGAACAGAGAGCAGAGGCATGCACACGTGACACGGCAACGTCGTCGACGCGTACAAGTCGGAAGGTAATTTAGTCCCATACGGAAATTTTCTACCATAGTAAATCTGGACAAAACGGGGCATGCTTACCTGTCTGTTGCCGGGTCTAGTGGTGTGGGCCTGTTACCCTAAGCTTCAGGGGGCAAAAGAGTTGGCTAGATTTGAGCACGCTGCTTCCTGCGGGCTGGTGCCACGTCGTCAGATCCCGTCTAACGGCGCCTCTCCGAAGGCTGCTTGGACTGGGTCTTTTGGTAAAAGGTAGGGCATGTATTTGTCCGACAAAATCCAGATCATACAGGCGGTTACGTAGGATGGCCCGCCTGAAGCAGCAGTAGTTCGTCTTTCCCAACCCTTTTTCATTATTTTTGCAGTTGATATTTAGCTACCTTGGAGAGTTGGAGCTATCCACTGTTGACGAGAAAAATATGCTATATCATTTTCATAATGACGTCACACGTGGTATATATAGTCTCAAAGAAAATTAACAGTCCTGAATATTGTGGTCAATTATGTCTTCCTTAGGGCAGGTACATTGCTACACGTAAGCGATCTCATGGATCGTCTCATGCAGTGCCACGTAGGATTTTTAATGATGTGGAGGAGAGAGAGCGAGGTGAGAGAATGAGATCGTTGCTTCGCGAAACAACCGCCTCATGAGCTAAAATTTAGGACTATATGAGACAACTCCACTATTGTACGAGCTTTGTTGCCATGCAACCAATAATCTTTTTTTATTTCCTCATAAATTAAGGGACTTTGTATTACTATGAGACAACTAAAACAACAAACTATTGTATAGGTTATCTAATAAGTTGTCTCAAGATTACGTGTCACTGCATGAGACCGCCTATTAAACGGCGCCAATGTTCTTGCCCTTATATTTATGGAAGGTTAATTTGATAAAGTTGGATTATCCAAACACATATTTGCGATACTAGTAAATGCCCGCAGCAACGCTTATTAGGTGATGATACACCTACTACTAGTAGTTATCTAAAATAATGTAGTCATCAGTGTCATAAATCCCTGCATAGATATGGTGTGGTCAGTTTCTGAAAACTTCTTGGAAGCAATATCCCTATAAAACTCGATCTAGAATTGTTTGACTAAGAAGTCGTTTCAAGCAAGAGCTATTTGACTCGGACCTGGCTCGCAAAGTCATTGCAATTTGAAGTTTCTTCATTGACACAGACAAAGTAAGCAGCAAACTGAATCCGATCCTGATCGGGTTAGAGGACTGACGGTGGGTTGACACTTCACGGTTCCAACACTGTAGGGATGGAACGAAGGCAGGCATGGTCGGAGAACACGATGTTTTTTTTCTATTTTTTTAAAATACAAAAAGAATGACAACTTTGCTGTCCGGTATGTATGGGTAGAGAAGATATCGTAAAATACTTGTTTTCCCAAAATCTGATTTGAATCACATCATTTGCTCAGGATTATGAATTGGTCCCCTTTATCTTCATGAGACCAGAGTGAATGTAGGACCTTCACATTTCCACTCAACTTTACATATTGATATTGTTTTGTCTTTCGAGTATTTCTCACTTTATTAGCCTTTGCAATATCTCTTGCTCATATTTATGATTTTAATAAATATCTACTTACTAAGAAGGCACTGCTTTTGGATATCTATGTTCTTTATTCGAGCTAGTCCCCTTTGGTCAGCATATTACCAAAACAATTTTTTGACCTATAGAATAGGGTTCCAACTTTTTAGGATCCCTATAGGGATATCAAAAAGGGTTAATTATTACATGGGTAAGCTTGCTAGCACCAAATTGATTTAAACCACTTACATAATCTTCTAATTATAAATATATCACACTCTTTTTCTAATGAGTTTTTTTTTTCTATCAAGGTTTTTCTCATACATAGATTTTTAATGAGGAAATATGCATTACAAAGCAATCATATATGTTCATACAATATTTTCTCCTATATTTTCCCTTAGGAGGTTTTAAATGAGTTTTTCTACGACATTTATATTTCTCCTCAAAAAAAATTTCACGGGGTTTTCAAAGGAGTTTTTCCATATGATGATTATAATTACATGGTTTCTTCTCAGATTTTTCCTTACAAAGTTTTTGAAGGAGTTTTTCCCATGTCATAATCAAAGAATGGAGAATGCTTACATGAAGAAAATGGATCAAGAGGGAGTATTGTGAAGCACTAGAATTAGCGCTCAATTTACTAATTATTAATTAATAACATTTAGTGACATCATTAACGGTTACTAAAAGAAAGTGCCAATCCGAAGTGACCCACAATGAATCCATTCATTCCTCTTTCGGCTTCCACTTTTCATTCTCAAACAAGATCGACAACTTGGAAAGGTACATCTCTCCTATGATTATTGAATGGCGGAACACCACGGCATGAGTTGTTGTATTCACTGCATCTTCCTCGATCACAATATAGGCTTACATTATAATAATCTTACTGCATTATTATTGGGATGTCAAAACCGTGTACTGCAACAATGGAATAGTGGTAGTCTTTTTTTCTGACAACTTCAAAGTATGCGGTCAATGTGGATCTCCGGATCTTAGTTGGGGTGGATGCCTCTTTGCTTTTCTAAAGATTTCCTGGATCTCTGGATAAATTTGGTGTCGTCAGCTTGTGTTTGAAAACTTCTTGGATCGATCGTATATCCACACGATCGAGTATTTACATTTTTTAAAAATTAGTTACATGGCGGAATAAATGATTCGAACTACAGCTGTCTGACTTGGAGAGTTGGAGGCTTTCTTGGAGCTGTAGTAGGAAAAGTCAAGGTATTTGCATGGATAATTTGTTGACATGGACAAAGTAATACGCGGCAGACACGCGCTGCCCAATAAACATGCATTCCACATCCGAATAACCAGAAATAAACGTTATCATTTTTACTGCGTCACTTCGTATCTATAGCCACGCATATCTAGCAGGATCGAAGTTTCAAACTGAGTTGCATATGTGCAGAAGTTTTGACTAGTTAATAGTACGTACGGTAGCATATGTAGCCAATGGTTCTTAGGTCAATTTCCCAATGCAAGTAGTGTGGCACAAAATGAATTGATTCAAAGCTACTATCGGACTTGGACCCATTCTGAGAAAGTCGAGATGTTTTCAGTTGTTCGTTGAGAAGGGCAAAGTCAAGCGAAAGCTTCTAATCCCCAGCTGTTGCAAGTGTGTAACATGGTGATGATGATGTGAGGATGTTATTTGTTTGCTTTACTGCAAAAACACATACACATACGTTCACTTACATATGTATGCTCTATGAATGACTTTTAGAGGCTAGATTGATATAGCTGCATCCATTGAGAATAACAAAGTCAGCACATATATATCCCGTCATTACATTCACATTACCTGCTACTGAAAGAATGAGAGCACTCATTCTGATTTCTGATTCGCGGACTTGAGCCTAGATGGACATGTACCATGACATGGAATAATCTAACCAACCTATCGTAATATGTTCCAAGGTGTTTCTATATTTAAGCAACACGTACTACTGAAAGAATGAGAACATGCATGATTGTTGAGGGGACCCCATGACTGCGCGACTCAAATGATATTTCCGGCTCGGCAGCACGCGCGTTTGATTTGTTCTCCAAGTACACCTTTTGCTTGTCTGTTGTTATAGTCTATTCCACTCCTCTTTTAACATAACACAATGATGTGCCCTTACATGTTGATTTATGCTCTTAGGAATGAAATTGTGAGCCCTGGCATTTACAACAGCTAGACAACAACTATCTTTTTATTGCCACATCATAAACAAACAGAGCTGATTTGACCATCATTTAATGAAGAAAACAATAGTAATAAGAGTAAACATCATTTAAGAAGACAACCGACGTTATTGTCTACTATCTCGTCTACTGTTTTGGCGTGTACTCCCATGCAAGACAATAATAATCAGAGTAAGTATTAATTATCATATAGACAGCCTATTGTAGAGCTGTCTATTTAGCTATATGTGTATATCAAATAGACAACAATTGTCTAAACTATTGTACATACTATCCTAAGAGGCTGTAGAGAGCCTTAATTAGGGTCAAAAGTGATTTACCTCGATTGGAAGGACAAACCCGTAGTGAGCTTAGGCCATTCTCAGCTAGAGTTTCATCAGCATTAAATAGAGTGACATGTCAGCATTTTTGGTGATGTGGCAAAGAATTAATGAAGAGAGAGATGAAATGAGTTTCATGGTGATGAAATCCTATGTACGCTATTTTCAAGAGAGTTTGTGTCTTATATGTAGTCTTGAAAACAATAAATAATGAAATTTTGCATTGGGAGAGAGAGGTATTTTAACTACGAATTAATAAATGACATTATGCTTATGTGGTATCCTTGGAAACATAAATATGAAATGCCCATTAGGCCATTCTCAGTGAGAGTTTCATCAGCACTAAATAGGGTGACATGTCAATGTTTTTGGTGATGTGGCAAAAAATTAATAAAGAGAGAGATGAAATGACTTTTATGGTGGTGAAATCCTATGTACAATGTTTCCAAGAGAGTCTGTGTCTTATATGTAGTCTTGAAAACAACAAATAATGAAACTTTGCATTGAGAGGGAGTTATTTCTACTACGAATTCAATGACATTCTGCTTGAAACATAAATATGAAATGCCCATTGATAATAACCTTAGTTTCACTATTGGTTTGTAAGAAAAACTAGAAGTGAAGACTATACTTAGGCCTACATGCGCATGATCCAGGTCAATTATCGGATGTAAATCAAACAGTGGAGGAGCTTGGCAAGAAATGCACGGGCAGTCTAAAGGTAGCTTATTAGCACCCAAATGGTGGGATTAAGCTTTGCCCTTAATAACATTTGTCCTTAATCCCAACGAAGCTCCAACGCTGCTGTACCTAAGAGGGAAGTCCCGTCGATCGGCTGGGGGTTTCTTGTTTATAGCATATAGACATTTGGGGGGTCCTTATGTTTGCTAGCGCTAGCTGCCGTCTACACTTTGATATATATCCTCCCTTGCATATATCTGGGGAAGTTGCTTGCCTAGAAGGCTAGAATTAAAGATGGCGTTTCGTCATCACGGTAGTAGTGGCTGCATAACGAACGGTCATTAATTTGACAATCATATTTTCTGATATATACAGCATGCTGCATGTACCTTGATTGATCTCTTCAAAACATGAAAACAAACGGATCATCATCACGAAATTCGGCATACGACTTGGTTCACAAAATACACCCACTTGCTATTTTTGTTATTACCATGTGTGTCACCTTGAGCAGACACGGTTTTTGATTGGCTAGCTGCCCGTCGACCTCCACTGACGTGGGCGCTGCATGGCGGCTCCGAGCCCGCTGGCCGGATCTCTGGAGGAGCTTCATTTCATCTGCATGCCCCCGCGTGTATATATACCCAACCCCTACGGCCTTCCCTGTCACCAAATCCACAAGCTCAGCTCCCTCTGCAACAGCAAGAGATCCCAAACAACCCGGTGGTTCTGCTTCATTATTCTCGATCACCGTACCTCCAAGCTAAGCTAGCATCATGGGCGCTTGTGCTGAGCCCACGCTCTTGCCCAGCCTCGACCTGGGCTCCCCGCGCCACCTGCTCGCCGCGGACGCCGCCATCCTGCAGCGCTCACCCGTGCGTGCCCGCGGTGGCTTCACCACCCTCCTCGTCTCCTCACCCCGGAAGACCAATGGCGCAAATAATAACAACGACGCGTCGGACGACGACGACGACGGCGGCGAGCAGCACATCCGGGTCTCCCCGTACCTGCGCCATTTCCAGGCGGTGGAGCAGCCGCCGGCGCTCGACCCGCGCGACGAGGGCACGGCGGACGCCTGGGTCCCGCGCAGCGCGTCCCTGCTCCGCCTCACGGGGAAGCACCCCTTCAACGGCGAGCCGCCGCTCCCCGAGCTCCTGCGCCACGGCTTCGTCACCCCGGCGCCGCTCCACTACGAGCGCGCCATGGACCCGACCATGGACGTGATGCTGGCCTACATGCAGAACGGCGGCCCGCTGCTGCCGGACCACGGGTTCCCGGTGCGGGTCATCGTGCCCGGCTGCACGGCCGGCCGAATGGTCAAGTGGCTCCGCCGCATCGTCGTCACCGCCGACGAGTCCGACAACTACTACCACCACAGGGACAACCGGTTCCTGCCGTCGCACGTCGACGCCAGGCTGGCCGACGCGGAGGGGTGGTGGTACAAGCCCGAGTACGTGATCAACGAGATGAACATAAACTCGGTGATCGTCACGCCGGCGCACGGCGACGTGCTGCCGATCAACGCCGCCACCACGCAGGCCGCGTACGCCGTCAAGGGATTCGCCTTCTCCGGTGCCGGGAAGAAGGTGACGCGGGTGGAGCTGACGCTGGACGGCGGCGTGACGTGGATGCTGTGTTCACTCGACCACCCGGAGAAGCCCACAAAGTATGGAAAGTACTGGTGCTGGTGCTTCTGGTCCGTCGACGTCGAGGTCGCTGATCTCCTCGGATCCAAGGAGATGGCCGTCCGCGCATGGGACCAGTCGCTTAACACCCAGTCCGAGAACCTCACCTGGAACCTCATGGTATGCATTTCCCATGGCGTTCTCTGTCTGTTCCTGTCATTCCTGTGTGTGAATGTGATAGATCATCATCGACGCCGATCGGTTTTGCAGGGGATGATGACCAACTGCTGGTTCAAGGTGAGGATCAACGTGTGCCGGCCGCGCAAGGGGGAGATCGGGATGGCGTTCGAGCACCCGGTGCAGCCGGGCAACCAGCCGGGCGGCTGGATGGCGCCGGAGAAGCCGCACCTCGAGATCGCCGCCTCGCCCGCGCCGGTGACGACCACCACCACTGCCAATAATAACACCTCCAATAAGAAGTTCCCCATGTCAGAGGTGCGGCAGCACGCGTCCAAGGACTCGGCGTGGATCGTCGTCCACGGCAGCGTCTACGACTGCACCGGCTACCTCAAGGACCACCCCGGCGGCGCCGACAGCATCCTCATCAACGCCGGCACCGACTGCACCGAGGAGTTCGACGCCATCCACTCCGACAAGGCCAAGGCGCTCCTCCACGACTACCGCATCGGCGAGCTCCTCGTCGCCACCGGCACCGGCGGCGACAGCCCGGACGACTCCCGCATCCAGAAGGCCGCCGCCGCGGCCGTCTTCAGGGCCCCGGCGGCGGCGCCCGTCGCGCTGTCCAACCCGCGCGAGAAGGTCCGGTGCCGCCTCGTCGGCAGGAAGGAGCTCTCCCGCGACGTGCGCCTGCTCCGCTTCGCGCTGCCGTCGCCGGACCAGGTGCTCGGCCTCCCCGTCGGCAAGCACCTCTACGTCTGCGCCACCGTCGGCGGCAAGCTCTGCATGCGGGCCTACACGCCGACGAGCCCGCCGGACGAGCCCGGGCACTTCGACCTCCTCGTCAAGGTCTACTTCAAGGACGAGCACCCCAAGTTCCCCGACGGCGGCCGCATGACCCAGCACCTCGACTCCCTTCCCCTCGGCTCCTCCATCGACGTCAAGGGGCCCCTCGGCCACGTCGAGTACGCCGGCCGCGGCGTCTTCGTGCTCAACGGCGAGCCGCCGCGCCGCCGCCGGGCGCGCCGCCTCGCCATGGTCGCCGGCGGCAGCGGGATCACGCCGATCTACCAGGTGATCCAGGCGGTGCTGCGCGAGCAGCCGGGGGACGGCACGCCGGCGATGCACCTGGTGTACGCCAACCGGACGGAGGACGACATCCTCCTCCGCGGCGAGCTCGACCGGTGGGCGGCGGAGTTCCCCGACAGGCTCAAGGTGTGGTACGTGGTCAGCAGGGTGAAGCGACCGGAGGAGGGGTGGGAGTACAGCGTGGGGATCGTGACGGAGGAGATCCTGCGGAAGCACCTGCCGGAGGGAGGAGATGAGGACACGCTTGCGCTCGCCTGCGGGCCGCCGTTCATGATCGAGCTCGCCGTCTCGCCCAACCTGAAGAAGATGAACTACGACTTGGGCAGTTCGGTCATCGTCTTTTGAGGTTGGGGAAGAAATGAATATATATGCTGTGGCGCCGAATAAAATATCTCTCGAATCTCTAATAATATACAAAAACAGTAAGGGATATATATATAGATATTACCTACTCACTAGATATATGTACCGATTTGTCTTTTTGTGGATTTTGTAAATGTTGATGATATTATGTTGTATTCTGTTTTGAACGTTTGGAATAAATTTAGAATTGTATATAGTGTTGTTTTTTCTTACAGATGAACATGAGGATTAATCAAGAATGACTGGCCTAATAGAGCAATCATGATTACACAAAACAACGAAGTACGCTCAAAGCTCATATTCAATCTTGCTCATACTATAAGTAAGCAAAGAAGAGAGCGAGGCATACATACCTGGAGCAATGCAGCTATTGTGCCAAACGAGTACC
>OAMR01000450.1:919142-930135 GCA_900205405.1 Echinochloa crus-galli | reverse complement strand
TATAAGAGACAGGCTCCACTACGTGCGCAACCATGGCGCCGTGCCGCGCGCCGACTGGGCGTCCTGGTCCGTCGAGGTGTCCGGCCTCGTCCGCCGCCCGGCGCGCCTCACCATGGACGACCTCGCCCGCCGCTTCCCGGCCCACGAGCTCCCCGTCACGCTCGCGTGCTCCAGCGGCCGCCGCAAGGAGCAGAACGCGACCAGGCAGACGCTGGGCTTCAACTGGGGCCCCGGCGCCGTGTCCACCTCCGTGTGGCGCGGGGCGCGCCTCCGCGACGTGCTGCGCCGGTGCGGCGGCGTCGAGGCCGGCGCCGGCGCAAGGTTCGTCTGCTTCGAGGGCGCCGACGACCTCCCCGGCGGCGGCGGCGGCGGCGGGTGCAGGTACGGCACCAGCATCGCGCTGGAGCGCGCCATGGACCCGACCATGGACGTGATGCTGGCCTACATGCAGAACGGCGGGCCGCTGCTGCCGGACCACGGGTTCCCGGTGCGGGTCATCGTGCCCGGCTGCACGGCCGGCCGAATGGTCAAGTGGCTCCGCCGCATCGTCGTCACCGCCGACGAGTCCGACAACTACTACCACCACAGGGACAACCGGTTCCTGCCGTCGCACGTCGACGCCAGGCTGGCCGACGCGGAGGGGTGGTGGTACAAGCCCGAGTACGTGATCAACGAGATGAACATAAACTCGGTGATCGTCACGCCGGCGCACGGCGACGTGCTGCCCATCAACGCCGCCACCACGCAGGCCGCGTACGCCGTCAAGGGATTCGCCTTCTCCGGTGCCGGGAAGAAGGTGACGCGGGTGGAGCTGACGCTGGACGGCGGCGTGACGTGGATGCTGTGTTCACTCGACCACCCGGAGAAGCCCACAAAGTATGGAAAGTACTGGTGCTGGTGCTTCTGGTCCGTCGACGTCGAGGTCGCCGACCTCCTCGGCTCCAAGGAGATGGCCGTCCGCGCCTGGGACCAGTCGCTCAACACCCAGTCCGAGAACCTCACCTGGAACCTCATGGTATGCAGCATGCTAATTAATTAACTACGTTCCCATGGCGTTCTCTTCTCTTGCAATCCTCTGTCTGTGCGAATGTGATCGATCCTCTGTTCGATTTTGCAGGGGATGATGACCAACTGCTGGTTCAAGGTGAGGATCAACGTGTGCCGGCCGAGCAAGGCGGAGATCGGGATGGCGTTCGAGCACCCGGTGCAGCCGGGCAACCAGCCGGGCGGCTGGATGGCGCCGGAGAAGCACCTCGAGATCGCCGCCGCCGCAGCGCCCGCGGCGGCGACAACCTTGGCGAGCACCATCACCGCCAATGATAACACCTCCAAGAAGTTCGCCATGTCCGAGGTGCGTAAGCACGCGTCCAAGGACTCGGCGTGGATCGTCGTCCACGGCAGCGTCTACGACTGCACCGGCTACCTCAAGGACCACCCCGGCGGCGCCGACAGCATCCTCATCAACGCCGGCACCGACTGCACCGAGGAGTTCGACGCCATCCACTCCGACAAGGCCAAGGCGCTCCTCCACGACTACCGCATCGGCGAGCTCCTCGTCGCCACCGGCACCGGCACCGGCGACAGCCCGGACGACTCCCGCATCCAGAAGGCCGCCGCCGCGGCCGTCTTCAGGGCCCCGGCGGCGGCGCCCGTCGCGCTGTCCAACCCGCGCGAGAAGGTCCGGTGCCGCCTCGTCGGCAGGAAGGAGCTCTCCCGCGACGTGCGCCTGCTCCGCTTCGCGCTGCCGTCGCCGGAGCAGGTGCTCGGCCTCCCCGTCGGCAAGCACATCTACGTCTGCGCCACCGTCGGCGGCAAGCTCTGCATGCGCGCCTACACGCCGACGAGCCCGCCCGACGAGCCAGGGCACTTCGACCTCCTCGTCAAGGTCTACTTCAAGGACGAGCACCCCAAGTTCCCCGACGGCGGGCGCATGACCCAGCACCTCGACTCCCTTGCCCTCGGCTCCTCCATCGACGTCAAGGGGCCCCTCGGCCACGTCGAGTACGCCGGCCGCGGCCTCTTCGTGATCAACGGCGAGCCGCGCCGCCGCCGGGCACGCCGCCTCGCCATGGTCGCCGGCGGCAGCGGGATCACGCCGATCTACCAGGTGATCCAGGCGGCGCTGCGCGAGCAGCCGGGGGACGGCACGCCGGCGATGCACCTGGTGTACGCCAACCGGACGGAGGACGACATCCTCCTCCGCGGCGAGCTCGACCGGTGGGCGGCGGAGTTCCCCGACAGGCTCAAGGTGTGGTACGTGGTCAGCAGGGTGAAGCGGCCGGAGGAGGGGTGGGGGTACAGCGTGGGAATCGTGACGGAGGAGATCCTGCGGGAGCACCTGCCGGAGGGAGGAGACGAAGACACGCTTGCGCTCGCCTGCGGGCCGCCGTTCATGATCGAGCTCGCCGTCTCGCCCAACCTGAAGAAGATGAACTACGACTTGGGCAGTTCGGTCATCGTCTTTTGAGGTTGGGGAAGAAATGAATATATATGCTGTGGCGCCGAATAAAATATCTCTCGAATCTCTAATAATATACAAAAACAGTAAGGGATATATATATAGATATTACCTACTCACTAGATATATGTACCGATTTGTCTTTTTGTGGATTTTGTAAATGTTGATGATATTATGTTGTATTCTGTTTTGAACGTTTGGAATAAATTTAGAATTGTATATAGTGTTGTTTTTTCTTACAGATGAACATGAGGATTAATCAAGAATGACTGGCCTAATAGAGCAATCATGATTACACAAAACAACGAAGTACGCTCAAAGCTCATATTCAATCTTGCTCATACTATAAGTAAGCAAAGAAGAGAGCGAGGCATACATACCTGGAGCAATGCAGCTATTGTGCCAAACGAGTACCGCAGCAGTCGAGCCAAATCATTACACGTCTCTCTTTTCTGAAAAATAGTTGCAAAATGAACAGTACATACCAAATTAGTTTCATTTACCAATTATGTGGCATATTAATGACTGAGCATCTCGACTATTACTCAACCAAATAGTTCACTTTAGAATGGGTTCATCCCCTAGGAAATTTACAAAAGCAATACCAGTATGTAACTTGGGCATCCAGCATGTTAATATGCATATATAGGGAAATGATAGATTGTTTGACAAATTCAAAGCAGCTAAAATACAGAACTGGTGCTAATAAACAGTAAAACAACTACTGCAGCTCATATAAATGGATGGGGGGTCAACTATAAAATCTATACTTAATTACGAGGTTGTTTCTTATATAAACATGGCCAGTCTCCGAACGAACTCTTGATTGCAACTAAAATGCTGCCCAATAGATGAAATGAGTCGCTAGCACTTCATAATTTGCCATCATTATCATTTGCAATGAACTACAACCAACAACATCTGAACATAGGGGTATCAAATAAAATTCTCAAAGTTTCTACTCATAAACAAAGCAACTGTTTTCAAAAGTACAGATAAACTTCTTTACTATACATAAATATCCTTAGAACCACTGCATTTGAATGAGGCAGTTCGCTTTACTGTTTCTTAGGCAAAGAAATAAATAAGATTGTAACACTATTCTAGCCCAATTAAATACAGGGTATGATAATACAGCGGAAGATCAACAGAGATCAAATGGGCACAGTTGTTGAATCAAAATGTATCAGAAATCATCGTTATAAAACTTGAACAATTAGTACGAATACAGAAATCAACCATTAATAAACTAAAAACTAAATCCAAAAAAATCTCCTGAAGCGATACATGCACCAGAACTCCAGTTATGAACCAATATTAAGAAACCGTACATGAAAATTCAGAAATTACCGCAGTTTCCAAATAGAGAAGCACAATCAACTAATAAATGGATCTAAATCGCACAATATGACAATGCATTCTCATGATAAAATCCGCAACAGGTCAGACACTACAACTTTTACACACCAAGAATCGACAGGAAAGAAATGATGGTAAATTGCCTCCGTTATATGCCAAATCACACACCCGTCATTAAAACGTTACCATCCTAGTCCATGAAAACCGCGTAGCATCACAATATGCAGAATTTAACACATGAACAAGAATTCCAGGCAAGAATCCTCTCTAGAGATTAAAAAAGGCAAAAATCTTTCATCACAGGATGTAGAATCGGCAGATAAGGAAAAGCACAAAAAGGACCTTAGAGAGCTCAAAGAGGGCATTTCCGCGCAACTCCTGGTCGCAGAGGTCCAGCAGAAGCTGCTGCTCCAGCGTCACCTTAGTGTCCTTAACCACCTGCGCCATGGAGTTATAGCTTCTGCTGCCCCCTTCCACAGAGGGTGAGAGAGACAAGGTTTGGGGGGAGAAGCGGATTGTGTACAAGGAAGATGGCAGATTTTCCGATTCAGTGTTCTATTTAAAGACCCGTCTGCCTTTTCCCCTTCTTCTTATATGAGGTAAATGGTAAATACATCCTTATTTTTACCCTTCGCTTTTGGGTTTGTTTCTATAGTAACTTATTATTTTAGCTTCTTTATGTTCTAGAATGCTCTGTGCGCAGCCTTTTTGTAAGACATAGTGTTTTGGCTATTTAGGATTGTCCGGTGTAAACATAGACAGTTTGCTATTTGAATAGAATTTTTCTCGGTGATTTTGGATGCAATCAAGTTTACTTATGTAATTGTTTTTACTGGAATAGCAGCACACCATCACATTTTGTAATACAGTACAGTTTTGGTCATTCATGTATAGATTAGTAGTGATAGCATTGACATTTTTAATTTACGTAGCATCTAATGGGCGAATGCTTAGCTACATGCTTTTAATTTATTTATACTGATGAAGATGAACTATGTAAAGTTGTAAACCCTGTGAACCTTTTCTGCCATATCTGACCTTGAAGAAAATAAATGTGTGTCTTTTCGTAAGGGTGTGTCTAGTAAGTTAGGCTTTGTGATCTGCAATTTGTTTCATAAGTTTTATTTCGGATCATCTTCTGACTTATAGCTTAAGTGAATGCAGTGTGCAAGTCATTTGGGTTGTCTTTAGTACAACAAAACAGGGGGCCCTTTTTAATCAGAATAGGGGGCCTTTTGGTGTGATTAGATGAGTCAAGTTGTCCTATTGCAGGTTCAGTTATGGCAATGTTTGACTTGTGTGATGATATTTACTCCAACGATGTAGAGCATCTGCACTGGAGTTTTATGTGATATTTTATTTCGAAGCCTCTCTTTTGTATACGATCTCTGGGTGCATTACAATGAGCAGGTCCCTAGAACGTGGCCTTATACCTAGAAGCTACTAAATAAAAATGCTTCACATTACATGATAAAACTAAAAACGAATAGCATTTACGATGTCGAACTCGAAACAAAGAACAGAGGAAAAAATATACAATAGCAACATGTGCCATCCAAGTATTAGTTAAAAATAGATGTGACATGTTTGATCAATAAGTAAGAACATATTAAATGTGAAGAAGAAAGGCAGTGCTGATGGGAAAACTGTTAGTTTGTTAGGGATGCACAATCTAAATTGGTTACTGATGGGAATATTCTTTATTCATATCTAGAAGAACTTTCATATAATTCCAAGTATTCAGGTAATAGCAGTAAACAGATGCTTATGGGTTAATAAAATAGTATTTATAGTGGGGTTAAAGAATCAGTCCTTTATAAGCAAAAAGGGAAAAGAAACTAACATTCTGTAAGCATGTCTACCTCACGGTTTATATATATATAGCCATCTGCTTATTGTTCATGACTCCATACTGTAATAGTATGTGCGAGTAATAGCACCAGCCTAAGTGATTGGTAATGACCATATTCACATTTCTACCTGGCAGCATTTTACTCTATTACAGCTGAATCCTTAACTTGTTCTCGAGTTACAGCTGAGGCCAGGGTGCAGATTTTTTTTTAAGGAAGTTAGCCATGTGTTTTTAAGAAAAAATCTAAAATGCTGATAAAAAAGCTGGAAACATCTCGGGCTAGTAAAGTCTCCATTGGTCGAAGATGACTATACATGCTCAAAACGTGAATCCAATAGTTGAAATATGAACAGGTTGCAGGTGATATGTTGACTCACTCACAGCAAAGCCTCCGCGACAGTCGCCAAGCCCAGCCGCACGAGGGACGGCTCCTCATCCTCCCCGCCCTCTCCCCATCGAGCCGCCGCTGCGTCATTCGACCCTCCGTATCGCGTCACCTGCGCTCGCCGGAACAGACGAAGCCGCCGCCGCAGCGGAACTGGACAGCGGGTTCCCTCCTCCAACGGGCGCGGCCCCGACCGAGCACCGCCGGCTCGCCGTTCGTCTCCCGTTTCGACGGGAAGGAGGTGGATTTCGGATTCCGACACGAGCGCCCCAGCCCCAGGAATCCAACCCTTGCTCGATGACAGGCGGGCCCATTTTGTTATCACTGGTCATGTGGGTCAGGGTCAAATGCGAGTCCCAAACTCCCATCGGCCGGTATTACCATGTGTTGCCAAGAATTCTGTTGCGTTTTTTCGATTGTTCCATAAAGCACTGCTACTATCAAATTAGTGGCCGATCACATATAAAAATTTTAAATTAGACAGTATTTCTCAGTGCATGGCCTGACGACCAGAGTTATCGAATAAGAAGTGAATTGAATTTAGCTCAACTAATTAGACAGAAGTTATTGTGTACCATAATTATTCAAGTTCGAGTCTTCTCTGGGTGCATTTTCTTCTTACGAAAAAACATCTAGTTCCTTCTGAATTGGATCTTATTTTTTTTCTTTATTGAAGCAACCCAATAGCAAACATTATGGTTGTCGCTTGCTCGCTAACGCCATTATATGAGAGCAGACTAAAAACCAAAACACTGGCCTTTCAAGCGCATAGAAACCACCTCCAGTGATGCCTCGCCATCCTGTGTTAGATACATTTATTGCAACTTTCAGTCTGGTATAGGTGATGAATTGGGAGGAAAACTCACCCTAAGGCAGTTGTCGAATGTTCCGTTTCGCAGAGCCTCGGGAAGGTGAGTTCACAGTGCGGTAGGAGCCCTACAAGAGGAGACATACTTCACCCCTTGGGAAGAAATGTACATGCTATTACATTGATAAGATGCAATGACAGAACAAACAACAAAATATAGGATAGTCAACTGGCACACTAAAATTCTTTTGATGCACACTAAAATTAAAATCAATAATTCTTTTGATGCACACTAAAATTAGAATCATTTTCTAGAGCACAGCACAAACAACAAAATGTCTCATTTGTTGCTGTTGCCTAAGAGTCATAAATGGTCTCATTTTTCCCTTTGCTTTGAATTGATCTGGATGCCAGAACTAACACAACTAATATCACCAAGAATGGTTCTAGCCCAACTGCCCAAGTGTACCCGATTCGGTACAGACTCCAATGCTCAAGTGTACCCTGGTTTTTGAAGGTTACAAATAGTTATCTTTTACTTCCACTTGGAAGAAAGATGTGTCTCAGTTTCATAGCCAGCCAAAGAAGCTGGGGAATATGAACGTGAATTATTCTTTAGTGATTGCGTTGCATATTTAGTGAAGCAGATCCAAGATTTTTACTTCGGTGTTGAGACACTATGATTAATCTTAAGTCGTGTATAATCCCAACTATAAGTTACCTTAACAAGAGCACCAAGAACACCAAGGCTAGTAATGCACAGGTAGTACTCAAAAGATTTGGCCTTGCTGGTAGTGTTCAAGAACAGGAACAAGTATGAGGGAATTCCAGCTGCAGAAACAAAGGATGAAAAGTCTGGGTGAAGTGAATAACTAATAGCAAGATGTCCAGAAAATACAAAGTTCATTGGTACTGCACATGTAAAAATCAATAATACTCCATCCATTAGTAGAATGAAAAATCAATAGTACTCCATCTCCATCCATCAATAGAATGTATTAAGACTCGAAAAGGTCAAGCTTTGCAAATTTTGACCAAGCCAAATAATATGCATGTTCAGTGTAGAAAAAGTTGCATCAATACATTTGAATTAAATTTAAGATGACATTGATTGTTCAACAATCCACAATATATTTAAGAGAAACCAAAGGTCAAAATCTAGTTTCAGAGACTCCTTGCAAAATATGCATTGCATCGATGGATGGAAGGTGTACTTCAGATTTCTTACTATAGCAATTTTGACATAAACCAAATGTGTAAATGTAAACCACTACATAATACTGTGCCTGTAGCAAAACCTTGAGAGAACATAGGATGGCTAACAAAGCCCACCTTCAATGCATTACAGCTTTGACATAAAAAGAGACATGCTTTTAGTCATTACCTTCCAAAAAGGGGGTCCCGGTCTCAGGGTGTGCTGCAACAGTCTGCGACAATATTTGGAGGGTGTGAACAAAATATATGATACAAAATCTAAGGTTGTGAGCTTAAAATGATAAACTGACAGAAGAAAAATCCCCTATGCAATACAGTATGTCACGGGATGGTGGCGACCAGCAGCAACCTTCTACTTTTATCCCCACTCTCCCCCAAAACCGTACCTGAAGAAGTGCAAGTGCATTGCAGGCTCTGTTTGCTGCACATGTCGATAATGTTGGGGGCGAAAGTGCTGGGTAGATTGACACAATTTCCTATTTTTTGAAGTAGATAAATATACCGAGTGAGACCAAAAGAAATGACCAACAGTTCAATAGAAGATTGTTTAAAGTTCAAGAACATATTATATTGCCAAGGAGCTCATGGTGTAGTGGCAAAGGCCACTAGCTAGAAGGCTCCCACCCAGGGTTCAAATCCTGGGTGAGGCACATTAAACTTCAGGGGTCTCCCTTGGGGTATTTCTTTCAAAAAAAAAGAACATATTATATTAAAAAATTATTATATTAAAAAATGACAGCCATGGACACGAGAATTTGATCAAGAATGACTGGCCTAATCATGATTTCACAAGACAAAGAATGCTCAAAGGTCCTATTCAAGCTTGCTCATAATATAAGTAAGCAAAGAAGAGGGCAAGAGTTACAACATACCTGGAGCAGTGCAGCTATTGTGCCAAAAGAGTACCACAGCAGTGGAGCCAAATCATTAAACATCACCCTTTTCTGAAAAACAGTTGCAAATTGAGCATTAATAACAAATTTGTCGCCTTTATCAGCGATGTGGCATGTTAAAGACAGAACATCAATCGACTATTTTTCAGACAAACAATTCACTTCGTAATGGGTTTATACCCTTAAAAATTTAGTAAAGCAATAACGGTATGCAACAAAAAAAACTCGACCTGGGGGGGTAAGACAGCCCCACGGGGAGTCGAACCCAGGACCTGAGGAGTGCTACTGAGGCCATCTAACCAACTCAGCCAGGCATCCTGCATGTTGATACACACTTGTAGGGAAATAATATTTTCTTTGACAAATCCATACCAGCACAAATAAAGAACCGGAGTGCTAATAGATAGTAAAAGGACTACCGTAGGTCATACAAATGGCTGGTGGGTCAACTACCAATTTTATGCTTAGTCATAAAAGCATTTCATAAATAAGCATGCCCGCTGCAAACAAACTCTTAATTGAACTGAAATGCTGCCCAGTAAATGAAATGAGTCACTAGCACATCAAAATTTGCCATCATTATTATTTGCAATAACCTACAGCTGACGAAATATGAACAAAGTGATATCAAATAAAAATCTCAAAGTTTCTACTTACAAACCCATCAATTCTCTTGAAAAACACATAACCTCCTCGATACATATCCTTATAATCATTGCATTTGAATGTGGCAGCTTGCTGTACTACTTCTTAGATAAAACAAATAAATAAAAGATGAACACTTTTCCAGCCCAATCAAACATAGCGTGACATAGTACACCTGATGACCATTAACAGAGATCAAATGGGCACAGTTGTAGGATCAAGATGTATCAGGCATCACAGCATGAAACTTAAACAATTAGTAGAATACAGCAATCCACCTTTAATAAACTCCAAACTAGATCTGAACAAACTGATGAAGCGAGAACTCTAGCTATGTACCAAAGCTATGACAACATACATAAAAGTCCCTACATTCACACAATTTCCAAATGGAGAAGCAGAAACAATTATAAATAGATCTAATCACAAAATATAACCATGGATCCTCATGATAAAATCCGCAAGAGATCAAACAGTACAACCTTTGCACACCAAGAATCAACCTATAAAAGAAATGCTGTTAAATTGCCTGAGCTATATGCCAATTCCCATACCCATCATGTAAACTGAACTATCCTAATCCCAGAAAACCAGATCCTAATCACAAGATCCAGATTTTCACCAACAAGAATTCCAGGCAAGAATCCTATCTAAAGATTAAAAAAAGAAGGCAAAATCTTTCATTGTGGAATGTATGATCTGCAGATAAGGCACAATAGGGACCTTGGAGAGCTCAACAAGCACAAGCTGCTCCTCCAGCGCCATCTTAATGTCCTTAACCGCCTGCACCATGGAGTTGTAGCCTCCACTGCCTACTTCCATGGAGGATGACAGAGGAAAGGTTTGGGGGAGGAGCGGCTGTGTACAAGGAAGATCACAAATTTTCTGATTCATACAATTCCAAGTGTAAAGATAATAGCAATAAACAGGTCCTTATGGGTTAATAAAATGGGAGAGTATCAGGTGGAAACCAGCCCACCCGTGGAAACTATAGAAACCAACGTGCATGGGGACATGCACGGGAGGTGGGAGGGGGAATTTGCAAAATCACAGGGAAGGTGGGAGGGGGGATTGGCAAAACCAACATGCATGGCGACATGCATGGGAGGTGGGAGGCCCATTGGATCAACATCGTGTGGATCAGATTTGGTTTCCATAGTTTCCACGGGTGGGCTGGTTTCCACCTGATACGCTCCCATCTATCTATCTATACTATAAAGAGAATAACTTTTAAAAACACTTCTCACCAAAATTAGGACCACCCTCATCTCATAAGAGAACCCACATGTCATGAAAAAAGGACTATGAAAAGGAGGGGGAGACCCATTTTGTCGACGTTGTAAAGTGATTTCCCCTTGAAACCCAAAGCTTTTTTCAC
>OAMR01000450.1:881648-905852 GCA_900205405.1 Echinochloa crus-galli | reverse complement strand
TGAAAAAGATAAATTATGTTAAGGGGTAAATTGAACCAAATGACATAGTTTAGGGGGTAAACTGAACCAAGAATTACTTTAATTTAATTGTGTTGCTGCCAAACTAGGATTGACTTAACCAGTCTACTTATCAATAGCGGCACAGTTGATGAGTATGTAGGTAGAGTCAGGAGCATTGGCCCCTTAAAAGTTGGTTTCCTTTACTTTTACATAAAGCATATAGCCATACAAAATGGCCGAGGAGGGACCTGTGATCATCACCAGACTCCTGCTGTCAAATACTCAAATCCTTCTGTTTTTCCGACGAAAAATATGAATCTCCTGCAATAAACCTCTTCCAATCCACCATGAAAAAAAAACTCGGCCCAACTCCAATCTACGTCGTCTAAGCATGGTACCATGCGCTGTCTGCATTAGCGGCTCTAACAGCCGGGAAGCAGCAGATCATTACCATGATTCTCAACCAAAGCAGAATTCCACAATCCACACATCATACCACGGTCTAATGCATTTCTGCGAAAGTTTCAAAACTTCTCAAGTATGTCCCACATCCAAACAAAAGTGCCACCCATTGCATCAGAAGAGAGCTATAAAAGCGTACTTCCCCTACTTATTTGTGTATTTAGGTGTCCAATATCAAGCAGGTACTGCAACCATTTGTTGTGCTTAACAATGATACACTGCCATTTTATTCGAGACTCATGAAGGATCTTCCACAGTCCACCAGCTGCAATTCACGAAAAGAAAATTCCATCATTGCAGACAGTTCTATCTCTTTTTTTTTCTGGAATACTACACAGGAGAGCTGCGCTCATTAAGGAAGAAAAGAAAACTACAAACCAAAGCCAGTTCAGAATTGCAGCAACCAGTTTGGTTTACATCATGGCAGTCGACTTTGGACCTGCTTGAGAGGGTCCTCCATGGCTTCCGCCAGCTGCAGGACCTCGACCTAGATGAGGTGCTCCACATGCCGCTAGACTTGGGCCTGCATGAGGTGCGCCGCCGGCAGGACCAGCCAGATTATCTAACAGCTGTTGGATCAAATTCCTTGCAGCAGTGTCATCCTGTGTTTGTAGTATGATTGTATGAAGATAAAGTTAGGATTCGATTGCAACCTTCAATCTAGTGTTGCTGGAGCAACTGTTGATTAGAGACAAGTGATGAATTAGGGGTAAACTCACCCTAAGGAAGTTATCAAATGTTCCATTTCTCAAAGCCTCAGGAAGATGAATTTGTAGCGCAGTACGGGCCCTGCAATCAAGAGGGGAGACATATACATAATCGCATGGGAAGAAATGTACATGCCATTAAGTAAGTTGCTACTATGCAAATGACAACAGATACCTGAGATCATCTGTCAGCCTGAGGTAGCAGCGAATAACATGCTTCAGCAACCTGGCGGAGGGCTGCTCAGTTAATGCAGTCACCATGTCTGCTAAAACACTGGCTGCCTGAAAGCAACATTCTGGAGTGGCACATATGTGCTGTAGCCCAACTTCATCTATCATAATCTTTTGGACAATGAAAGTGGCCACCTGCAAATGCATCCGGTTGATTACTGAATCAAAGGAATGGTTATTAAATTAGTTGTATAATGCCCATTTGCCAAGCTTTGGCGATGGGCTTATTACTAGATTTACTTAACTCCACCTGCAAATAAAGGGAGACCTAGGCTCCTGCTACTCAACTACTTGTGGTTTATGCAGGTGAGATGTCAAAAAGAGGTTCAACATTTATTTCAACATGAGGAGAGAAATATACTGAAAACTCGTATGGCACATATACATATATTTGCTACTGAAGTTGGGAGCATAAGATAGCTCCTAACACAAGTTACTGAACGATGCAATTTCTGAAGCATCTTTCAAAAGTCTCATTTTGTGCTTAGAAGTCGTGATGTAGCTTTTAGAATTTTATGAGAGAAACCCACCCTGGCTCAGAATGATCCCTGCGAGGATTGATGACCTTATTGGCTACATCCTAGAACATACAGTGGCTAGTAGTCTAGCTCACCTAGACAAAAAGATGTAAAGTTGTAAATTATATGATACATTGAACGAGACTAGCATGCCATACCATGCAAAGTCAGCTAGTAAACATCTGGACAACACGTGGCTAATAACAAGGAAAAGCCAGCAGATGGCCATTGTAGTGACCCATCATCCCAATTATAGCAAATCCTTAATTTTGCACAACATGCCAAAATATTACATAACACATAGCGTGCCAGAATCCATGGAAACATCAGCAAGCACATGATAGGATAGCATGACATAGATGAGCAAGCGCAAAAGCGAAATGACGTACTGTTTTTGAAAGCTCACTGCCTGTCCCCATGATTCGCAAGCACAGAGGAATGGCTTCACTTTTTAGCAGGAATTTGACAACTTCAGTATCATTTGCCTGCATGTATCACAAGACAAAGAAGTTTATATCTTATTTGCAGAAGTAGCGTTTATTAAAGCCAACAGATAGATCTTGGAAGCAACTTTATCGTTGTTAGGATAACAACTACTAATATCTACCAGTACAAATTGAAATGAGAAACGTCCCAACTGAAAACATAACAAATATTCCATAAATTCATAAGCATTCCAACATATGGGCCATGTTGCCAGGTGTAGGCGTGTAGCAGTGAAGAGACGCCATGCAACTTTTTATCATTTTTCCTCATTTGTCTTTCTGTATTTATGCAGGTGAGCATCATGGACATCTACAGTATTTTTCTAGGATCTTGAATGTTCCACACCCCAACAAAAATGAGCTCATCCCAAAGAGTAGAATTGCTTTTTCCATGGTAAACCAGATGTTTAGTGCATTTTCCTCAAAACATTATAAATCATACAAGAAATAGAGCAGATGAAACATCAAAGATTTACGGTAAACCTGATTTTTAAAGTTAAATAATTATCTTTTACTTCCACAGAGAACAAATATGTGTCTCAATTTCAAAGCCAGCCAAAGAAGCTGAGGAATATGAACGTAAATCTTCATTGATGATTGAATTGCATGATTGAATTTCTCAGTCGTGTATAATCTCAACTATATATTACCTTAACGAGAGCACCGAGAACACCAAGGCTAGAAATGCGTAGGTTCTCGAAAGATTTGGCCATGCTGGTAGTGTTCAAGAACGGGAACACGTACAAAGGAATTCCAGCTGCAAAAAGAAAGGATGAAAAGTGAGGGTGGATTGATTATCTAATAGCAAGATATCTTGAAAACACAAAGTTCATTAGGACTACACATGTAAAAAAATACCTGCAGTACTACATCCATCAATATAGTGCATATTATATTCAAATAGTATGCATGCTCACTCTAGATAAGTTATCAATATATTCATGTTTGACTTAAATTTAAGATGGTGTTACTTTTTTAGCAATTCACAATATATTACAATGTTACAAGAGAAACCAAAGTCAAAATCAACTTTCATAAACTCCTTCAAAAGTATGCATTACATCGATGGACAGGAGTACATCAGAATTTTTACATAACAAGTTAGACATAAACCATTGTGTAAATGTCAACCTCTACAAAAGAGTGTTCTTGTGGCAAAACCTTGAGAGAACATGGGATGGCTAACAAAGCCCAGCTATATTGCATTACAGCTTTGACAATAAAAAGAGTCATGATCTTAGTCACTACCTTCTAAAAAGGGTGTTCTGGTCTCAGGGTGTGCTGCAACAGCCTGCAACAATTTTTGGAGGGTGCGAACAAAACATATGATATAAAGTCCAATGATGGTTGTTGGAAGCTTAAAATGATTAGCATCAAACAGAAGAAAAAACCCCTATGCAGTAAATTATGTCATGGGATGGTTGCTAGTTGCAACCAGCAGCCAACTTTTTTTGCTATTATCCCCATTTTCCCCTAAAAATGTACCTGAAGAAGTGCAAGTGCATTGCAGGCTCGGTTTGCTGCACTTGCCAATAATGTTGGGGGTGAAAGTGCAGGGTAGACTGACACAACTTCCTATTTTTTTCAAGTAGAAAAACATACCAAGTGAGACCAAAAGGACTGACTGAAAGTTCAATAGAAGATTGGTTAAAGTTCAAGAACATATATTAAAAAAAAAACTGAGACCCAAGCTCTTATTAAGCCTCCTCATACTATAAGTAAGAAGCAAAGAAGAGGGCAAGGTATACATACCTGGAGCAGTGCAGCTATGGTGCCAAAAGAGTACCACAGCAGTCGAGCCAAATCATTACATGTCTCTGTTTTCTGAAAAGTAGTTGCAAAACAAACATTATACACCAAATGTGTTGCCTTCATCAATCATGTTTCATGTTCTGAACATGATTTGACTATTGTTCATCAGACAAACAGTTCACTTTGGAATGGGTTCATCCCCAAATTTAGAAAGAATGCTGTTAAACTGCCTTGGTTATATGGCAAAAGCCAAATTCACCTTAATCCAGGAAAACCACATAGAATCACAAGATCCAGATTTTCACCAATAAGAATTCCAGACAATGCGGAATGTATAATCTGCAGATAAGAAAAAGGCGCAAGAGGGACCTTGGAGAGCTCAACAAGGGCATTTCCATGCAACTTAGGGTCACAGAGGTTGAGCACAAGCTGCTGCTCCACAGTCAGCCTAATGTCCTTAACTGCCTGTGCCATGGAGTTGTAGCCTCCGCTGCCTCCTGCCGCAGAACTTAATGGAATGATCTGTGCACAGCCTTTTTGGAAGATATAATATTTTCCATATTTATGGTTGCCTTTGGTTTAAGGAATAGACGGTTTGCTGTGCGAATTAAATTTGTATCGGTAATTTAGAATGCAATCAAGTTTGTCTTATGTAATTGTCTTTACTACAATAGCAGTATTGGCAAAACCATCAAGGAATTGGCACCTAACTTGTACAAGGCAATCCCAAGATCGAAGGGCAGTAAAAAAACTGATCAGTGGCCCAAGCACTACAAAACCGGAACTGGGTGGCCGACATCTAAGGGGCTCTATTAGTTCAGGTACTTGTAGAATATCTGTTAATTTGGGACTTGGTTGATGGCCTGATCCTACAGCAGGACATCCCTGATCAGTACTGCTGGAAGTTAACCCTGTCCAGGTCTTACAGCAGCAAATCAACTTATGCCGCCTTCTTCGTGGGAATAATCAAATTAGCTCCATGGAGGAGGATATGGAAGAGCTGGGCCCCTTTGTGCTGCAAGTTCTTCATGTGGCTGGCTATCAAGAATAGATGTTGGACTTCGGATAGATTAGCCAAATGGGGGCTGCCTCATCCTGCGGCTTGCCCTTTTTGTGACCATGGCACGAGGCCGAAGGAACAATCCAACACTTGTTAGTCTCATCTGTGTTCAGTAGACAGTTCTGGTTCTTGACTTTACAACATCTGAACTTGGCTGCTGTAGCTCCTACTTTGACAACATCTCGTTTCTCTAGTTGGTGGGGAAATGCTATTAGAGGCGTACCGAAGGACATCAGAAAAGGTCTTAACTCCCTTATCATTCTTGTGGCCTGGGAAATTTGGAAGCATCTTAATTCATGTGTGTTTGAAGGAACATCACCAAACATGCTGGCACTTCTCCAGAGTCCAGACTGTGGCAGATGAAAGCCCTCGTGGTGCAGGGCAGGTGCTACTAAACTCCAAGAGCTTCTAGCTGGGTCGCTAACTCCAAATGCTTAAGCGTTTGGGGGTCCTTGTTGGGTCTTGCTTTGTGTTTTTCGTGGCACAAAGTTAATATAGTTGGTTGGTGTGTGTAGCTGTGTGTTTGTTGTGCTCAGGTTGGGCTGTTTGCTTGACCGTTTTATATACTCGTGTTTTTCTCCTATCTTAATGAAATGACACGTGGCTCTCCTGCATTGTTCAAGAAAAAAAACAATAGGAGTATACCACCACATTTTCTAAGGTAGTACAGTTGTTATCTTTCAAGTATGGATTAGTGGTGATAAGATTGATAATTTTAACTTATGCAGCATACAATGAGCTAATGCTTAGCCACATGGCTTCATTTATACTGATGAAGATGAACTATGTAAACCTGTATCTGACCTCGAAACAGAAAAAGGTGTATCTTTTCATAAGTGTTTGTCTAGTAAGTTAGCCCAAGTGAAATGTAACTTGTTTCATAGTTTTTTTTTATCATCTTCTGACTTAGCTTAAGTAAATGTTGTGCATACTCAATTTTGGCTGGATGCGGTGCTTGAATCATTTGAGTTGTCTTTCGTATGATGATATAGGGAGCCTTTTTCTATCAGAACAGTGGCCTTTTGGTGCGACTAGATGAGTAAAGTTGTTCTATTGCGAGTTCAGTTATGGTTATGTTTGACTTGTGTGATGATATTCACTCCAAAGATAAAGAGCATTTACACTGGAGTTTTATCTGACATTTTATTTCTAAGCTTCTCTTTCCTATACGATCTCTTTGTGTGCATTGGGAAGAGCAGGTACCTAGCACATGGCCTTACCTGAGAAGCTATAAAATACTAAATACTTCACATTACATAATGAAACTGAAAAAGGAATGATGCCTACCATGCCAAATCAAAGAAGAGAGGAGAAAGACACAAACAACAACGCGTCTCACCAAAGTATTAGTAAGAAATGGATGTGATATGTTTTATGATGAATAAATAAGAACAGATTAAATGTGAGGAAGAAAGGTACTGCTAATGGGAAAATTACTAGTTTGTTAGGGATGCACATTCTAAACTGGTCACTGATGGGAATAATTTTTTTTCATATCTAGAAGAACTTTCAAATAATTCCAAGTGAGATAATAGCAATAAATAGGCACTTGTGGGTTATTGAAACAGTATTTATAGCGGTGTTACAGAATCAGCCTTTTATAAGCAAAAAGGGAAGAAAACCAACTACATCTATGCATTTTACAATCATTCAGTAAGCATGCTACCTCACTATTACCACATCATGTTAAGTGGCCAAGCACCAGTATTCTCAAAAGAGCTGACCACTTACTACTAAATCAAAAAAAGAAAGATATAGTATTACATCACAGCTTATAATAGAAATATTAAAGAAAACCTCATCTAAAATGGTAAAAGACAGCTTCTAACTGCACCATGTCATCATAAGCAATCTGAGGTTGAACAATGCTTTTGATATATAAAAAAAACTCGATTGATGGGGGACAGAGCAACCCCATGGCTTTGCACTTAACCCTAGACAAACCAGCCAAGAAAACCCCGAACCCTACCTTCACCCTATAGGGCCACATGGTAACCTCATTGGCGACCACTGCCACTACCCCATAGCAGGACCGCACCGTTACCACAACTCGGTGCCCTGCCACAAGTTTTTGGGGAGGCACAACAAGGGGATTTTTATTGCGCAAGCCGAGATTTGAACCCCGGCTCGCCAGGACCACTGCTCAGTGACCAATCATCGCACTACTATTGTTTATGCCAAGTGAATAGTAGTGCAACCAAATAGACAATATAGAGGAGAAACAAAATTACCTTAGGTAACATGGAAAGGGCATACACTTTTTTTTCTGGATCTAATAGATCAAGGATAAGAGATTCAACAATTTCGGGATCTTTAGGGTTAGGATCCTCAACTATTGACATTGTTGAGTGAGAAAACTGATCTCTACAATTCTGAAATGCAGCACCGGTGGGTGATGGGGTTTTAACAGCTGTAGCCATAAATACCGTGCACGAAACAAACACTAACAAACATCACATGGTTGTTCACTGGAATCCAAAATGATCTATGGACGGTGGACACTATCAACCCCTACTTCTATTTCGTCGTGTCCGACTTCCACTTTAATGAGCTGTCCACACATTGTATCAGTTTTAAAGGAAAGCAAAACCCCAGATCTCGCAAAAGGGTGCCCACAATCTAAATCTCGTCCACCGTATTGAGCCATGAGTCATTCACAGGAAGGCTTACCTGTCTTTTACATGTCATACTTTTCGTCATTACTTGTGAACAACAAGCTGGCAGCATATATGGCCCTTTGCAGGTTGTTCATAACTCCTTACCATAATACTATGTGCGACTGTGCGAGCAACAAAACCAGCCTTACTTGTTCGTAACGCTCTCACTCACATTTCTAGCTGGCAGTATTTTACCATGTTTACAGCTCAACGGTTCTCCCCTCATATTGTTAACTTGCTCACAAGTCACAGCCAAACCGGACGAGAAAACCCCGAACCCTACCCTCACCCTACAGGGCCACACGGTAACCTCATTGTCAACCACTGCCACTACCACATAGCAGGACCGCACCGTGACCACAACTCGGTGCCCTGCCACAGGTTTTTGGGGAGGCACAACGAGGGGATTTTTATTGTGCAAGCCGAGATTTGAACCCCGGCTCGCCAGGACCACTATTCGGTGACCAATCATCGCACTACTATTGTTTATGCCAAGTGAATAGTAGTGCAATCAAATAGACGATATAGAGGAGAAACAAAATTACCTTAGTTAACATGGAAAGGGCATGCACTTTTTTTCTGGATCTAATAGATCGAGGATAAGAGATTCAACAATTTCGGGATCTTTAGGGGTAGGAGCCTCAACTATTGACATTGTTGAGTGAGAAAACTGATCTCTACAATTCTGAAATGCAGCACCGGTGGGTGATGGGGTTTTAACAGCTGTAGCCATAAATACCGTGCACGAAACAAACACTAACAAACTTCACATGTTTGTTCACTGGAATCCAAAATGATCTATGGACGGTGGACACTATCAACCCCTACTTCTATTTCGTCGTGTCCGACTTCCACTTTAATGAGCTGTCCACACATTGTATCAGTTTTAAAGGAAAGCAAAACCCCAGATCTCGCAAAAGGGTGCCCACAATCTAAATCTTGCCCACCGTATTCAGTCATGACTCCATGAGTCATTCACAGGAAGGCTTACCAGACTTTTACATATTACATGTCATACTTTTTGTCATTACTTGTGAACAACAAGCTGGCAGCATATATGGCCCTTTGCAGGTTGTTCATAACTCCTTACCATAATACTATGTGCGACTGTGCGAGCAACAAAACCAGCCTTACTTGTTCGTAACGCTCTCACTCACATTTCTAGCTGGCAGTATTTTACCATGTTTACAGCTCAACGGTTCTCCCCTCATATTGTTAACTTGCTCACAAGTCACAGACTCACAGCTGAGGCCAGGGGCCCAGGGTGCAGATTCTTTTGTAAGGATGTTACTCATCAGGTGTTTAAAGAAAATAAAAAAAATCCTCGCTAAACGAGCTGGAAACATCGCAGACTAGCAAAGCCCATCGATCGAAGTTGCATGTCGAAAACGTGAATGCGTCAGTCGAAATAGTAACAGGTGATATGGTATCTGTACCCACTGGCTGCAGAAGATTTGATTACCTAAAATGGAGCCGCCACGGGAGCCACCAAGCCCAGGAGCACGAGGCACGGCTCATCCTCCTCCTCCCCGCCCACTCCCCGATCGAGACCGCCGCGTCACCCGACCCTCCGGTATCGTCCCTTGCGCTCGCCGGAACAGATGAAGCCGCCCGTCGCCGCAGCGGAACTGTACGGCGGGTTCCCTCCACCGGGATTTTGTCTCACCGGGTCGACAGCCGCCGCCGCCGCCGCGAGATGCGGCTGCGCCCGAGCGCCGCATTGTCGCGCCGCCGCTCGCCGTTCGTCTTCCGTTTCGATAGGAGGAAGGGGGGTTTCAGAATCTGGCAAGGGCGCGCCAGGAACCCAACCCTTGCTCAAAGACACGTGGGTCCATCTTGTGACATAATCACTGTCATGTGGGCCATGCCGTCAAGGGGCGAACCCTTACAAATTCCCTTGCCACTTTTGTCGTGCCCTCCGCCAGCAATCCGGCGGGCCACGTGAAGTACTTCCATTTTTTTTCCAAGAAATTTGCTTGCACGATTGCATTGCATTGCCAATATTTCTTTTTCAGGCAATTGCATTGCCGGTCTTCACTAACTAGGAAGGATTTTGTTGCGTTGTACTCCGTTGCAGGCAGTAAGTTTCTCTTTCCAGAGAGGATTTTGTTGCCCGTTCCTTTGACTGGTGGCTGGTGGCTGATGCTGATTTGTACTGAGAGAAAAATATTGTTGGTTGGCTAGTGACCGGTGGTTGGTGCTGATTTAAAGAGAGAAAAATGATGCTGGTTGGTAGCTGATAAGCCAAGCGAATAGGCTGGATTGATTCCAGCACAAGCAAAAGTCTCGCTATCTAAGACTTAGACTAGTCTCAATAGGGTTTCATGGGGAGTTTGATAGCATTAAATGGGTTGATGTGGTATAGGAGAGAGAATCAAGAGTTTCATAAAATGTGAGAATGTGAGAGGAGTTTCGATCACCATAAAACTCTTTTTGGTACAGTTACTTTCTGGTCTAGATAATCGTATAGTGAAATTATATAATGAGACTGGTTGGCCAGTCTAAACCAGGCATGTGTAAGCCTTTAGACTCATGATTAGTTGAGTGTATAGATAATTTTTGACCTGGTGCATCAAGTGGTATGGTTCCTACGTATAAATGCTTCTCTTGGTCTAAACTTTAGGTAACACATAGGTTTTATCAGTGGCTCCAACACGGTCCTACATATAGTTCGCGTTAATTAATATATCTAGTGAATGGTCAGGTAAAAGGGTATTAAGTGATGAAAAAGTTAAACTGGCCAAATTTTGAAGTATGAGTTACCACAACTTGCCGCAGCGCGCTACAAGTTCTGCGCTAAAACTTAGTCGAGCGTTTGGATCGTTGCCGAACTCCTGGCGTCGCCAAAACCTGCCGCACCACGTTAGTTTATTTTTGGTGCCGCACGTCGCCAAAAGTGTGGCGGACAAATCGTCCGCCAGACTTGCGGCGCGGCCGCTGTTCTGGCGCGGCAAATTCACGTAACGAACCAAACAGACCCTCACTGTTTTGTATTTGGCTAGTGTAGCTGGTGATGGTAGGAGGATCGTCTATCTGAACTATCCCACCGCATATAGGACTTGTTAAAAATATCTAGTTAGGTTTCATTAAACCCTAGAAAGGGACCCAAGTACACCTAAACCTTGAATTATGACTTATAACATGAAGAAACATTGCCACTCTTTAATGTTACAATATAGTATATTCTTGAGTAAACTTTTATTACGAAATAGGTCATAAAGCTGGAAAAAAGGTGTGTCGTAATAGGAGTTTTTTTTCAATGAAACAAGGGCACTAGATCTTCGTCCTCCTCATCCTTCCCTCTCTCTCCCTACTATCTAGGATGCGGAGGATGAAGATGGAGGTTTTCTGTTTTGGCCTTGCAGCAACGTTGAGGAAGTGAGTGTGATAGTAAGAACAAGGGGCGAGAGGTGCAATACAGACTACATAAGTGAGGAATACAGTCCTACTATTCCTACATGTTTCCCCGCTTATGCATGTCATACACATAAATCTGGCTCTATAAAGTCTGGCTATCTAACAGCCCAAACAGATAATTGGCCCGTTAGTAAGACATTCAGCCTCCGCATGTTTATTCATTCAGAATTTTCTTCTCTTTGAGGCCGTGCAAAAGACGCACACATCACCTTTGGAGAAAAAAAAAGACGCACTCGTCACTGCACTGCACGGCACTGCATCAGGGTGTTCTAGCAAACCATGGCTGTGTTTAGTTCCGCGAACTTCCCAGAAATTCTCTTTTCAAACTTCACTATTCACGTATTATATCAAATCTCTCTCCTGTAAATAAAAAAACTAATTACATAGTTTTGATGTACACGACGAGATGAATCTTTTGAGCCTATTTATGTCATGATAGGATAATATTTACCACAAACAAACGAAAAGTGCTACAGTGTGCTACAGTGTCCGATGTGACATTTTCACCAACTTTTTCTTTCACTTTTTAGAAGTAAACGCACCCATGAAGCTGGCACCCGTAATGGGGCCGTTAAGCATGCTGTAAGAGCGCCACATAGGAAAGAGAGAGTATGAGAGAGAAACGCATGTCGCTAGGCGTGGCGAGAGCTGCTACGCGTATTTTCAGACGGTGCGTGGCCCACCATGTCCTCCGTTCCTTTTTCTCTCTCATATTGCCATGTTGGGCTCCTCCATATGTTTAGGTGTGTGGGTCCCACGAACTCCGTAAATCGTGTAAAAAGATAGATTGTTGGATGGGTAATCTATACCATTGCTGATGCCTTTAGCGCCACATTGTTTGCTGGTGCTGTGTTCGAGAGCCAGCACACTTTTCAACATTTCAGCGTGTATACCTTCCTGAAGCCGGCATCCGGCCGGTTGCAGGTGTCATGGCGAAACGACCCCCCGCAGAATGCCGCCAAACCATTGCCGCTCTATCTCTGGACGTTCTCTGAACCCCCTCCCGCGTCGTTCGATCGTTCTAGGCGTCCAGACGTGTCACCGCAGGACATGAACATGTTACATGTAGCAGCAACCCATACGCCCCAACACCAACCAATGCGGAGAATTTATATACATGGCTACTTCACTTGTCTGCGAGCTAGCCAAATTAAACCAGTGATCCTTCCTCTTTTTGCTTTGCTGTTGCGCCCAGGTATCTAGCTAAAATTACGCGCGCGTCCACAGAACGCACACGGCGCCATGAGCCAGGGCCAGCCCGTCCGCGCCGGCGACGTGTACCCGCCGTCCGCCGCCGGCCAGGAGGCGCGCCGCGAGCGAGACAAGGTCACCGGGCAAGGTCAGGAGCAGCGCGGCGGCGGCCTGCAGGTCACCGAGACCGACCTCCCCGCCGGCAGACGCATGGTCACCGCCAGCGACGGCGGCCAGGTACGTTAGTTATATATACGGAGTATATATTGGATATAGTACGCACACGTTCCATCAGGATCATCGATCTCTTGACGTTGGTCCTTGGAACAACGCCACTCTCCATGATCTCTCGCAGGTGATGGCGCAGTTCACCGTGCCGGTGCCGGACCAGAAGGTGGCGGAGGCCACGGACGCGGTCACGGTGGGCGAGGCCCTGGAGGCGGCGGCGCAGACCTCGGCGGGCGACAGGCCGGTGGGCCCCGCCGACGCGGCGGCGGTGCAGGCCGCGGAGATGCGCGCGACGGGGCTGGGCGGCAACGTCCCCGGCGGCGTGGCGGCCGCGGCGCAGCGGGCCGCGGAGGCGAACGCGGCGGGAGTCAGGGCGGTGAGGATCAGGGACGTGGTGGGCGGCGCCGCGGCGGCGCTGCCGGCCAACAAGGTGGCCACGAGGGAGGACGCCGAGAAGGTGGCGGCGGCCGCGGCACGCAACGAGGGGAAGGGGGCAGCAGGTGGCGCCGCCGGCGGGAAGAAGGGCGGCGTCGTCGAGGCGGTGGCGGCGGCCGCGGACATGAACGAGGGGCGGATGATGTGATCACGTACTACCTCTCTCACCTCTCTGTAGTGATCTTTGTCAGTTGTCACGCTAGGTCCCTTGCCTTGCTTGCTAGTACGTGCTTTTTCTTCAATAAAATCGAGCATCATCACCTCTAAACGATTGTAAAAGACTGACCATGCATAATAACTAATCCAAACTTGAAAGGGTCTCCTAAACCATGGACATGTCAAAGATAAGAACGACAGATGAGATAACTACGTACTGTTTCTTCAATGGTCCTTCCGTTCGCTATGGCGATGGCAAGATGCCGACGTTCTGCAGGCAACGACGCTGTTTCAACGACACCAAGCTTGGGCCCAGTTCGAACCGTTGTTGGATCGAAAGGTGCCACGAGATTGTGATGGGTCGACGTCGTTTCTGGGCCAAGCCGAAGTTGGAGCCACAGCCCATTGCGGCCTCGTCCGCTTGGGAAAAAAAATTAAAACAGTCCAGAATTCAATTTATGCTGAAGTCCATAGCCAAGGCCCATTGCGGTCTCGTCCGCTGGGGGAAAAATATCCGATTCATGCTGAAGCCCGTGGGCCTCGTCTGCTGGCAAAAAAAAGAAAAAGAAAAGGGCCCATTGCAGCGTCGTCCGCTGAAAAAAAAATGAAAAAGTCGATGAAAAATTTAGCCTATGAAAACGAAAAGGGCCCATTGCAGCCTCGTCCGCTGGAAAAAAAATTTGGCCCATGCAGGTCTCGAACCTGCGACCTTCGCGTTATTAGCACGACGCTCTAACCAACTGAGCTAATAGGCCTGTTGCATGTTTTAATTGAATGAAAGATATAAATAATTTACCTATATAGACAACGCGACAGAAGTCGTCACCACGACGACATTTACAAATCATTGTGCGTATGTTATAATCATGGATCTGCGATTGTACCAGCATCAGTTTAAAAATCAAATGCCGTGATCATAGTTGAACGAGTCGGCAAACAACAAAACAGAGGCTGCCCGCTGCCCTAATGATGGCCCGGGAGCCGTCACTGACTTCATTCAGTTCAGGCACAGTCACTATACTATGTCGCACCTGCACTGTGTCCTCATGAGTCATGATCATGAGGCTCCTTTGCATAGTTCGGAGGCCACACACACACACACTTTTATTAAGGTGTGTCGTGACCTTAAGCAGAAGAGAAGACGACGTCTCCGGATTTCGCCCGTGTCGCGCTCCCAGCATATATCTGGAATCGAACGTGCCGGCGGCCTTTCATGTGTCAAGCCGGATGCCACTTTTTTTTTTGTCGCTAACCCATGAGGCACGCACGTCCCACGGCGCACCGGAACGGCGTTTTAGTCCCACATGGAACTCTTTTAGAACGCTAAGCCTCCATAAGAAAAGTCACGTTGGGTCCTCTCTCGCCAGGCCCAGTTGCGCGAGCCTGTAACCCTATGCTTGAGGGGGCAAGGAGTTTTGCAGGGAGGTAGCCTCTTTCGTGTTCACACTGGCATTACTATGTTACGTGTGTGTTATACTGCCGGTGGGTCTCTTGCTTCACACAATCATGTGTGTTTATCGATATATATAGGTGTAGGGCAGTGATTGCCCCGCCGAAAACCCGAATGGTAATCACGTTCGACGCGTCTATCATCCGGCAAACCCCTTTTACTTTTTTAATCATATTTTTGTATGTCCTTGCGAGCTTCTTTTATTGCTAGAACTCTTTTTTTTTCTCTCTCTCTAAATGCATAGCTGATAGGTACTCTTGTCCGGCCAAAAACCCCTTCAATAGAAATAGATGGTAAACATGTTAGATGTGCTTCTCTCCTTGCAAACCCCCTTTACCTTTTAACCAACTCCCTTTTCTTTTCTACGTTCATCCTACCCCTAAAATAGGTTGGAGTCGAAAATGCCTCATGCGGCTCAGCTCGTAGCGACCTTTTCTATTAATCATCTTCCCTTTTTCCCCTTCGGCTATTCATGGTGCACCTAAAAAAGTTGGGCATGAAAAAAATAGTGGAATCAGAATTCGAGCTTGACAACAAGGCTTGGATCCTCGCATCGACGTCTGACGCTCAAGGTTCGCTGGCTGAGAAATGAAAAACGAATCATATTTGAATAGGCAAAATTTTTAAAAAAAACAAGCAAAGAGATGGTCCTTGCAGGCGTCGAAGCTTGAACCTTTCGCGAGCGTTCCGCGACCGTGCACCCCCGCGTGGTCCTAACACGCCGCACCCGTTGATCGTCGACATCGCGATCGTCCTGCACTGCACCCGCCGTGTGGATCGGTACGTTAAAGCCTCTCTCTGGTCAGTCGTCGTGCCAGGTCAAGTCGTCCAGGCTCGGCTAGCTCTGTTAGTTAATTATTAATACGCGATGCGGGCTGCATCGGTGGCTAATGGTCTCGGGCCCAGCTTTTAATAAAAAACCGTTACACCTCACTTATCTTGTTTTATTTATCCCCACACGCACGTTGCAACCGGTGGCTGTCCTGCGTGTGGGACGGGCGTCCGTCGTCTGAAGAATCCGGCTACTGTTGTCTGTACTAATAAAGCCCCTGCCCGTCAACCACGTCGGAGAAATGAGCCGATAAACCGCATCATCAGCCGTTTTCTTCCTTGAACTGTGCTGTCGTATGTCGATCGATCAGTGCCAGCGGCGGGCGCGTCCAAGGACACCATGATTAGGTTCAATTTGGAACAAAATCGCGGGACACCGGACGTGACGTAGCATAGCACGTCGATGTCGCCTTTGACCCCAAAAGTCCGTCTCCCAACTCGAACCAGCCAACGTTTAGTTCACAGACTCACACTAGTCTTGCTCGATCTGTGGCTAGGCTAGCTGTGGCAGCGACGGGCCGGGCTTCCCTCCTTCCTTCCTTCCTTCTCCTCGGCGACGCTCGACTGCTGACCAGATAGATGATCGCCATCGCCATCATCATTATTGCGCCACCATTTTGGGTCACCCGGCCCTGTCCCGGTCGAGACGAAGCCCAGCTCCGTGAACACAACGCAAATGAGCAGGGGGGATCTGTTCTGCAGATGGGTGGGTCGGATCCTATCAGGTGTCTCCGGGAGAGCCGATGCAAACGCGCAGCCTCTTGCGATCGGTCCTCTCTCAGACAACTTTTGAGCTCATTCAGTGCCTTGAGCACCAAGGAGCTACTCCTACTTGCTAGCTCGCGCGCTTCAATTCCTTGGTCGCCAAGTCGGACATGACAGCGACGACGACCCTCCGAGCTCTGACTGCTAACATGTGCCGGTAGTGTGCTCCCAACACGGTTTCCATTAGACGAGACGGACCTGCTTAGCTCAGACCAAGTCTTCGCTGCCTTCAGTGAGTGACCGCAGCTGCCAAGTCATAACCAATTGCTCACCTCTCACCTCTCGCTGTCGTTGGGGAATCATCCTCTGTTTCCTAATCCCATCCTACCTGCACTCTCCAGTGCAAGTTGCCCTGCGCACGGTGCCTATATAAAGCAAGCTCAGAGGCCGCTCCTCTGCACCCACCACCACCACACCAAGCAACTGCGAGATCGAAACCAACAGCCTCTTCTCGATCCACTCCGTCTCTTCACACCAACGCTCTTGCCCGATCATCCCGGCAGCCTCCAGGTGTTGGAATCTGCTCGAAGTTATTTGAAGCACCGTGCCACCAAGAAAAAGAAATCGGCCATGGCGAAGCAAAAGATCGTGATCAAGGTGCACATGGCGAGCGACAAGTGCCGGTCCAAGGAGATGGCGCTGGTGGCGGCGACGGGCGGCGTCGACTCCGTGGCCATCGCCGGCGACGGCAAGGACCAGGTCGTCGTCGTGGGGGAGGGCGTGGACTCCATCAAGCTCACCAGCGTGCTGCGCAAGAAGGTCGGCGGCGCCGAGCTCGTGCAGGTCGGCGAGGACAAGAAGGAGGAGAAGAAGCCGGCGCCGGCGGCGGACCCCGCGGCCGCCGCCACCATCGAGCAGCTCAACCAGTGGTACTACTACCACCACCCGGCCGGCGGCGTCGTCTACGACCACTACGGCTAGCACTCGCGGCCGGACACCTGCTCCATAATGTAGAGAGAGAGAGGGGGCTTAGCAATAGCATTGCCTGCTTGCTTGCAGAGTTGCAGTTGTATTTTTCCTTTTTTGTTTTAGGTGGAATTTTGTGAGTAGGAAGTGGAGTACATGGCTTCCTTTTTTGGTCCGGTACGGATACTGTAGCGCACTGTAGCATTTTTCGTCTGTTTGTGGTAAACATTGTTCTATCATGACCTAACTAGGCTCAAAAGATTCATCTCGTCGTGTACATCAAAACTATACACTTAGTTTTTTTATTTACCCACGTTTAGTGTTCCATGCATGAAGAGAGAGATTTAATGTGATAGGTGGATAGTGAAGTTTGAAGAGAGAATTTTTAGGTTTTTGATGGAAACACAGCCACGGTTTCCACTTGTAAATGGTGATGCTGTGATCGTGCATGATGTGAATAATTTATTATCCAGCGCCAAGAAATGGAATCTAGGGTCAATATTTTCCCCCTAATTTAAACAAGACATTATATGGTGACAAAATGTTGATGCTTATCTTATAAACGTAGTCAAAATTAAAGGATTTTAACTTAGAACAAAACTAAAGTAAACTGTAATTTGGAGCAAAAGAGTACTATGCTCTAGTGACATTAAACGGCGCCATATGATGATTGGTCTTGGATGGTGGGTCCTCCATTAATCCAATTAGGGAAAGGTTAAATGTCACCTGAGCATACAACATTTTAGAGGATTTGAACACCTGATTTTGTTGCCTTAGATTTGTACCAGGTTGTTTGCTTTTTACCTTTTTGAGGACAACCAGGTTGTATGCTTTAAGATGGTGAAAACACACTTTAATTTTTGTTTGGGAAAAGTCGAATTTACGCCCTCCAACCATTATAGAAGTCTGATTTTCAACCTTCTATTATAAAACCAGACATTGAATGTGCATATAGGCACTTATGTGTTTTGGTGATTTGTATAACAACATGATTAGTGATTTAACTTGTTTGCTTAAGCATATGAGCAGGGTTTTATTGTCAAAGGATATTCATGTAATATATTTGTTGATAAGTAAAGGTGCTCATCATTGGTTTATAGTGTGAAAGCAAACAAGTGGATGTGATCCCATGCAACCAATATAGGAAATGACAAGTCATGCGAATTTTGGTCATCAACACGATTTGTATGAAGGGATGTCAACACATAGCATTGATGGCCATGGGTTTTGAACTTGTCGGTGAGAACACCATTTGCCGTTGCCTGCTTCGAGGGAGATTATCGACGTGGTAGATGGACTAGCAGAGGAGATGGACATCGTGGGTAGTACGGTGCACCAGTGGCCACATGGGATAGCTAGTGGGCTAAGGTATGGTAGCCTAGAAATGGAAAGCTTAGCATGGGGAAGCAAAACAATGTTAGGAAAACTGCAAAGAGTATTAGGTGGCTAAGCTAACGAATGAACAAGATTAATCACATAAAAAGTTAGAAAATTAGATGGTGACAACTACATCAAAAAATTTGCACAATCGGATGCCATTTTCACAACCCAAATTAATAATCTACCAGAATTGCTTCATGCTAAAAATTACAATAACTTGAACTAACATCTCAAATCATACTCTACTCAAGTAGTCCCCAGAAACAACTTAATTATCAAAATTGAAATAGTCAAAGTGTAGAACATAATCATTAAGTTTGGTGCTGATCTAACACCCATACTTTACTTTCCTATACTTGTTGTCGTACATGAACGTTGTCTTCCCATCACTATATATGGCTTCATTGTGTAGTCGAGCCTTGTAATTGTCATCACCATTGAAACCAAGTACTTGAGCAAAATGTTCATAGGTGACTGAGAGCTTGTGACCTTGGATCATCCAATGAAGTGTATGTGACTCACTCTCAACATCTATCCATAGACTGGAGTAAAACTGTGCAATAATCTCCTCATTCCAATCATGTTGAAACCCCATGATGTTGTACAAGTTCTTCCTCTCAGAAATTGCCACAATAAGATTAAAATTTGCATCTCCTTGATCTCTCATGTGCTTCCAATCAATCCACTGCATCTTCACCGTCTTCTCGTCCTTACTCATAATTGCACATTCATACCAATTAGCTTGAAATGCATTCCAAAAGCGGATATCTGTCACTGAGTTGTCCTTGGGCTCGGCATATGGACTAGTGTATCGGATTTCCCACAGATCATGTGTCCCCTTCCTGTAATCAATACCCTCACCATTGTACTCATCAGTAATTGTCCTCTTGGCATGGTGAGCGCGCAGCACAGTGTTACCAACATTCAAAGGGTGCCTAGCAGGCCTACCGGCAGCAGATTTACCAACCCTAGTAGCTTTGGCAGAAGATGATTTGTCTCTGATGTGAACCCCACCATCACCTTTGCCTCTTCCCTGTCCTCTTCCACTTGATTCAGAAACTGGAGAAGTAGCCTTGCGCTTCTCTTGGGGATGAGCAGTGACATCTTGAGGAGCCTTATGCTTTCGGACAGTGACCCGAGTGGTACAAGTAGTAGGAGCCACCACATCCACTTGGGGGTCCCCACGAGCACTCACGATCGTTTGGCCCGTGCCACCAGTGCCACCATGAGTCACGCCAGCAGCAACAGAACCCACGCCACCAGTACCACCACCACGGGCCACACATTGAGGATTGACTCGAGCACTGACGGCGAGTGGAATATCATCCTCGCTGTCAGTTGCGTTTGGATCACTCGGAATGAGGCTTGGCATCTAGGAGAGAATGAATGAGAGCAACATCAAGAAACTGCCATGAATGGATCTCAAATCGACAAAGAAATGAATGGATCTCTAAAACTAGCCATGGGAATGGGACAAGATCACTAGGATAGACTCTACAACATCTAGAGAGACATCCTATCCAAGGGAATCCGCTAGAACAACCTATAACCCTAGATCGAGATGGGGAAGATGCGGTTAGGGTTCATACCATGGAGCGGAGATTCCACCCGCGCGCGCGATAATGCCACGGTGGAGAGGAGCCCCAAAGCTTTGCAGACGTGGAGCCGAAGATCTGGAGAGGGTTCTCTAGAGGAAACACCTGGGGATGTGCCGGTTCCCTCTCTTGTCGATGGGGAAGAGAGAGAGGCGGCGGCGTCCCACAGTATAAGAAAGAACAAGTTGATAGGATTAGGGTTCAAAGGGGTATGTTCCTCTCTTATAGAGTCAGAAACTCCGGGACAGAGCCGGAACATACTAGAGGTAGGAAACATAAACCATGCGAATTTCGGTCATCAACACGATTTGTACGAAGGGATGTCAACACATAGCATTGATGGTCATGGATTTGGAACTTGCCGGCGAGAACACCATTTGTCGTTGCCTGCTTTGAGGGAGATTATCGACATGGCAGATGGACTAGCGGAGGAGATGGGCATCGTGGGTAGGACGGTGCACCAGTGGCCACATGGGATAGCTAGTGGGCTAAGGTATGGTAGCCCATAAATGAAAAGCTTAGCAGGGGGAAACAAAACAATGTTAGGAAAACTGCAATGAGTATTGGGTGGCTAAGCTAACGAATGAACAAGATTAATCGCATAAAAAGTTAGAAAATTAGATGTCTGATTATTAACATATCCTGTTAATCTACAATGGTTATAGAATCCTCCATGATTATATTTTTGCAATGAAAAAATCAGTACTCATCCCGGCTACAACATAGTGCAACCACCTGAATATCGCAACATATTTATTAACACTTGATGGATAAGAGGGCAGAAACATCCCTACGGCACTATCCTTGATTTTCTGTCACCGTTGCTCTCTTCCCCATCCCACGGATATGGCCACCGCGCTACTCAGTCCCCAGTTCCTCACTAAGAACAACAGGAAGGTCGAAGACATTCAGTTATGGATGCATTCGTAGAGAGAGTGTAACCGTCGGCAAAAGCAGATCGCTAGAACGGCTTGCCGTTGTAGATCGGAGTGCCGCCGCATGGGTTCGTTCGGTGGTGGTGGCAGCGATACTGTGGTGCACTTGAGCTGGATCCAGAGATCGATGGATTGGTGCGCTTGGGCTGGACATGGGCTGCGGTTGTAAAAGTAATTAATAAGGATTTAATTAATTGATGGCTGATTTAAGATTTGTGCCGGAAATTACAAGAGGAGTGTTGAAGCAGTTCTTCGTTGCCTCGTTGCCTTCTTCATTGCCCGCAGCCGAGCAAGCCATGACATCGTCAGTGCCTCCACCGCACACCGCCCTACCCACAGCTAGACCCCGCAGGTAAACAAGGGCACTACACTCCCAGACGCCTCTTCAAGCCCACGTATATGCCTATGCCATGCCTCTAGCCCTCCCTGCCCTTATCCCCAATCTATCCTGATGCGCCAGTGCGCAACCCCTAGCGTTGGCGCGCCTTGATATACCTGAGGACTTAGCTTGCTCTTACGGGACAAATATCTTCAGGATCAATACTTTTGACCATGGCCGTAGGTGAGTGCCGGCGCCATATGCCTGTTGTGACCCTGCCATGCGTCCATGAAACCGCAAGAGCCTGCTCTAAATACCAAATGTAACGACCTTGCCTAGGAAAACGGTTAAAATCTGGAAAAAAAATCCATGGGGACGGTCCCCATACAGACCTCCGTGAGGACCCTCCCCCGGTGAACGCCGCGTGGCCACGAAAACGATCCGACGGGAAATGTTTCCTATGCAGCAGCGATGGCATCTCGACTGGACTCAAGGCAACGAGCAGGAATTCTCTGGCTCGGCTCCAGCCGCAGCGCCAAACGCATCATCCGAGTCGGCTCCCAACGCAGGAAATCAATTTACTCGTCATCGAACATCCATCACGCCGGTGACAGTTCCGGTGGCCAGGCAGCAGCACGAAGCTTCTAGTACGTGCTCGACCATCATGACCATGCATCTCCGATCCGTCATGGCTGAGCACATCCACGCAGAAAACCGCCCGACGGCAGAGGACAGACAAACGTGGAAGAAGCTCTCGCGCGACTGATCGACGGCGACACATGCAGATGAAATGACTACTCCGCACGTCAGATCACGAAGACGGCAGCGGCCTCCGATGCAGATGGCTCTAGACAGCGTCCGGAGCCGATGGGGCGAGCCGAGTCGCAGGGTTGAAGGCAATCGTTTTCGTGGCCACGCGGCGTTCATCGGGGAGGGTCCTCACGGAGGTCTGTATGGGACCGTCCCCATGGAATTTTTTTTCTACCTGGCCGTTCCGATCTCCGGTGGCAGCTGGCCGTCGAGGCGCGCCACATGGCTCCGGCGGCGGCCGTCGTCTTCGCGCTGGGCGACGACCTCCTCCGCGAGGTCTTCGTCCGCCTCCCCACCCCGGCCGATCTCCTCCGCACCGCCGCCGCCTGCAAGCCCTTCCTCCGCGCCGCCCGCAGCGCGCCCTTCCTCCGCCGCTTCCGCCGCCGCCACCCCTCCTCCTGCCCGCGCCTCCTCGGCTGCCTCCTCCTCTTCCCCAACCGCCGCCGCGGCAAGCCCCGCCTCCTCCCCATCGCTCCCCCATCCTCCTCCGCAGCCTCGGCCGCCAACGGCGGCGGCGACTTCACCCTCTCCTTCCTCCCCGGCGGTGGCTGGCTGGGCCTGGGCGCCGCCCCGTGGGTGCACCTGGACTGCCGCAACGGCCGCCTCCTCCTCAGGAACGTGAGGTCCCAGGAGCTCGCCGTCGCGGACCCGGTCTCCCGCCGCTGCGTCTCCCTCCCGGCGCCCCCCGCCGGGCGCGCTGTCGGGTACGGACTCTTCGCCGACCACGGCGACTCCTCGGAGTTCCGTGTGGTCTGCATCTCGCGCGACGCCGCATCGGGCGAGCTTCGCGCGCTGTTCCTGTCCTCCGGCGACCTCTCCTGGGCCGACGTCGCTGGCTTCGCGTGCCAGATCGACCTCGCCGCCGGCTCCCGGGCGATGCAGGCGAACCGGTCGCTGTACTGGAGGCTCGAGGGCTGGGAGCGCATGGTGGCGTTTAGCACGGAGTCCATGGAGTTGTCGGTCCTGGACCTCCCGCCTGCCTTGCGGGAGCTCAGCTTCGATGCCATCGACAGGGGTGAAGAGGAGGATGTCAATGTGCTCCACCTGCTCACCATGAGCGGCTTCCGCATTGAGGTGTGGGCTGGCATGGCGGATGGTGATGGTGGGATGGCATGGAGGCGGGTGGAGAAGTCGGTGAGGTTCCACAAGGTGCTGACGGAGATGATCAATCCTTCCGTGGATTCGTACCAGCATGAGCTAAATGTCATCGGAGTGGCTGCTGGTGTTGTGTTCTTGCGGCAGTGGGATCATCTTTTCTCCATTGATCTTGAAATTATGAGGCTCAAGATGTTGCCCAATAAGGATTGCGCGGATGCGCTGATCTATCCTTACAATATCGCGTGGCCGCCTTCTTTCTTGAATCCTGTAGGACAAGATGCTTGATGAAATCGGGAACTAGTTAGTGGTGGGTACCTCATGCTACTCTGAGTAATAATCTGCATAAACACAACAATGGCAACCAAGCATTTTATTCATATTGTTACTAAAATTGAATTATGCAAAAAGGATCAAATCTTTAACTTCTACGACTCTTCAAAACCTTCATGCTTGGTTTATTAGCTTCTTGATATAACTGAACATTTTTTTAGTTTGAATGTTTGATGCAGGAATATGCTTCTGGTATAACTGATTTTTAAAAAAAAATGATACAGGAATGTGACACGGAGGTTTTGGGTGTGATGAGGAGTTTGGCGGAGGCGATGGTGGAAAAGGAAGAAGCTTGATTATCGGAATGGGACTTTGGGATTTTTACTGGCCAACTGCTTAAGTTGTGCTTACAAGTTTGAGCCGTGTAGTTGTACGTGTCCTTTCTACTTGTTTTCTAGGTTGGTAAAATGTTCTCACGAAGTGTCTGTGGTTGCTCTAGCACTAATCCATCAGATGTGTATAAGAGACAGAAGTAAAGGAACAAAT
>OAMR01000450.1:849619-861195 GCA_900205405.1 Echinochloa crus-galli | reverse complement strand
TTGTGTGTGTGTTGTCTGGGCAAAACCGGTCTGACCGGTTTGCCAAACCGGTCTGACCGGTTTGGCCTGAGACAGCACATGCATTTCTTTTTCTATGCCATTAAATGATATACATGTCATATGCATCATGGGTTATTTTATATTGTCACACACACTTGTTGCACATGTTGGATGCTGAGATATAGGGGGAGCTCCTTTTTCTTTTTAATATGTGCATTTGGCGTGTGAGGCCAAATTTTTGATATTCCACTCAAAGCACATGTTAAGGGGGAGCTCATGTTATATCTCAAGTGGTTAGAGCTTTAAATTTCATATCTTTTATAAGCTTTAATCATGTTGTCATCAATCACCAAAAAGGGGGAGATTGAAAGTGCATATAGGCACTTATGTGTTTTGGTGATTTGTATGACAACATGATTAGTGATTTAACTTGTTTGCTTAAGCATATGAGCAGGGTTTTATTGTCAAAGGATATTCATGTAATATATTTGTTGATAAGTAAAGGTGCTCATCATTGGTTTATAGTGTGAAAGCAAACAAGTGGATGTGATCCCATGCAACCAATATAGGAAATGACAAGTTGAGGGATATGACAAATGAGACGTGTGTTGGGCTCATTTGAAGGAAGCTTGTCAAAAGATATTGGGACAATTAAATTGAAGATATTGAATATATTTCTCATAGTTGAAGACATGGATTTCAATGTGGATTTCATGTGGATGCAAGGCAAAGCCAAACTTAAAGTGGCAAGATAGGATGGAAGGGATCAAGCTAGATGGCTAGTGACGAGGTACTAAGTAAAGAGAAGGGCAAGATAGTCTTGTGCCGAGGAACTTTGCTAGGGTGAAGAAGCTAGCATCACGGATTGGTCTCTAGACATTAATCAAGTCTCATCTAGTAAAGCAATGCAGTGCATCCAATCATTGGTGAATTATTTGTTTGAAAGTGGCCTATGGAATTGGCAATGGGAAATTGACCATACACTTGAAGATTCTAAGCCACTAGCTCAAGATGAATTCGCTCAGTAAGAAAAGAAGGATTGCAAGCCCTCAAGTTGAGAATGATCAAGTATGGCGTCAATGAAGACAATGGAGCTCAAGAGGAGATTTTATTTGTTATATGTAATCTTGAGTATAGGTATGCCGTACTATCAAGAGGGATGCAACATTAAGTTGTTTAGACAACCACTAAAAGTGCTCATAGGACAACCCATGTGAGATAGGCTTGGGAGAGAGGTCCTTTTGGACATAGTGTGCTGACAGACCCCAAACCGGTCTGACCGGTTTGGGAAACCGGTCTGACCGGTTTCCAATGGCTATAACGGCTAGTTTGGGATGTGTGGGTATTTATACCCCTTGGCCCTCTCCTTTGAGGGCTGCTGGTTCATTTGGTCTCTTGGGCGTCCAGAATCACTTCAAGCACCAGCAAGCTCTCCCCAAGCAACTCTTTGTGAGTTTTGGTTGTATTTGATCATATCTTTGATTTGGGTTGAGAGAGTGATTGTGTGAGCAATAGAGAGCTAGAGTGAGCTAGCTAACTCAGTGAGGAGTGAATCCATAGCTTGAGCACGTCCGGTGAAGTCTAGCATCTTGTTGAAGCATTTGTTACTCTTGGAGGTGAAGCCTCCTAGACGGCTAGGCGTCGTCGGTGAGCCACCAAGGTTGTGGTGAGCCACGGACAGTTTGTACAGGCGCGGTCTTGCCTCCATCGTGGAAAGGATCGAAGTTAGTGGAACCGAGGAGATAGCTCGACCTTTCGGTCACTAGGGGCTTCCTCAACGGAGACGTAGGATTCACTGTGCTTTTGTGGCAGCTTTAGTAGCAAGCAGTGAATCTGAACTTCGGAAAAACAACTCCAAGCGTCTCTTTTTGGTTTGCCTCACTTTGTTCAATTCTAGCACATATATTTGCTTCCGCTTCGTTCTACTTGGTTGTGCTTTACTTGTGTGCAGGAGCTTGGTGAACCTGCTAGAAATCATTTACAGAAGCTACTCATCAAGTTTGGTTTGTGCTAGAACTTGTAGAGGGGTTGATTTACGTTTTTGGTGTATCTCAGTCAGAAACCGGTCTGACCGGTTTACCAAACCGGTCTGACCGGTTTGGGTTCTGGCTGTTTATTCTTTTTAGCAGAAAAGGTGCGGAGTATCCGGAGATTTTTGCGGAGTCTCCGCACAGGTCCGGAGTGTCCGGACATTTCTCCGGAGTGTCCGGAGTTTGGCTAACAATTTGTGTTAAGTGTTGAAAATTTTCAGATACACCTATTCACCCCCCTCTAGGTGACATCACGGTCCTTTTAGACATCATAAGCCATTCAACTGTCAAAACCGTGCAAATTAGGACCCTTGAATGGTTTCAATGGTGGTTTTTGGTTTTACAGTTTTTTTAAAAAAATGGTTGGATCTTAAAAAAATCAAAATTAATTTATTTTAAATAAAAAAATTATCAAATTTACACAAAAAAATTCTAAAAATGTAACATGTATGTAGGTGCACTATTGTAAAATAATAATTTAAATAAATAATAAGTATGACTAGAAGCATTAAAATAACAAGAAACAAAAATAAATAAGATCCAAATAACACCAAACAGAGCACAAACGTATATGTGAAATTTTTAGAAATTTTATGGTACTAGTTTCATATTTTTCTTATTTTAAATTAAACTAGTCATGATTTTTTTCAATATTAAACTATTTTTTTACTTTTTTAAGAAAATCAGAAATCACCTCTGAAACCAGCCAAAGGTCCAAATTTGCATGGTTTTTAAAGTTGTACTCCCTCCATATCATATTTAGAAGTCGTTTTGGACAATGTTTTAGTCAAACATTGGGAATATAAATCATGAATAACTTTTAAATCGTTGAGTTTGAGAATGTGAAAACTATATGAGTAGATTTGTCTTAAAAATATTTTTATAAAAGTATTCATATATTATTTTTCAATAAATATTTTTGTAAATATAATAAGTCAAAGTTGCATTTTGGAGACCGTGTCGTTGTCCAAAACGACTTCTAAATATGATACGGAGGGAGTATGGCCTATAATGTTTGGTTTTACAGTAGAAGGTTGAAAATCAAACTTCTGCGATGATTGGAGGTTGTAAAATAGACTTTCTTTCTTTTTTTAAGACTTACAATTAAAATTATATTTGATTACATTTGTGGGGGATATGAGTACCACTGGGCCACTATCAGAGGAGACTCCGTCGACTCGGGCCCACGCATGATAAGGTTTTGGGCCACAATGGATCCTCGACTTGACGGACAAGCTTGATGAAGGTGCGGCCAATGACTCGGCCGGGTATCTCGGGAGATATTGTTATAACCGACTCGGATAAGAGTCCTAGTCGTAATCTAATAGGTTTAGATGCAAACCGACTTGTAAACCCTAGCCCGTCACCCTATATAAGGCGGCCTAGGGCAACCCCATGGGGGCATACCATCTTGTAACCCATACGCTCGTCCTTGCTTCCTTAAGCAGGATCGAGTACCAGCAATACAAAACGCCACCACCGATACAGGACGAGAGTATTATACCTCCGGGTAGCCCGAACCTGTCTAAATCAGTATCTCCTGTTTACCACCAAGCTACTCGGTCAATGATCCCTCACCTGCAAATCAACGACTCGGGTACCCCAGGTGGAGTAGATTTTTTATAGTGATGTTGTAATAAAAATAAAAGTATCATTATAACTTCTCATAACATTTGATTGCTTTGTTAGTAGTACAAGGTTAGATACAATCTCAGCCATCATATATCTTAGCGTCCTATGGCTCAAAAATCAAATGTCCAGAGCCCTAAAGACACCTTGACGCTTTATCGACACTCTATTTTAATTTAATCAACAAAGTATATAGTATATATCCAGAAGATGCACACCCAATAGTTTCATCACACGCTAAAATGTCTCCACTCCACTCGTTGACTTGGACGTCAATTAGTCTCCAAGTCCTTTTGATTATTCAGAGGAAAACAAAACAGTAGTTCGACCTCTGATTAATCGCTCCATAAATGTGATGCTGATAGGCTGATAGCCAGAGTCGTGTGGCCTCGCTTGGGCCAACTGTGGTGGCGCCGGAAACCCCAAGGCTGCCGCGCCGAAACCAGGCATGCGACCGGGGCCTCCGTCCGTGCTTTTGGCTCTTGGCTCCTGAGGTCCCTTCCTTAACATAGGCGCAGGGAGCCAGGGACCCGGCCTGATCTCCATCATGGCCTTATTTACATCTTAGAATGGAACGTTGAATTTGGGAGTAAAATGTCACTACTTTGTAATCATTACGTTACTTTAACATTTCGTTTGTATTTGTAAAAAAATATCCAAAAATTGATTAATTAGACTCAAAATGTTCATCTCGCAGAGTACAATAAAACGGTGTAATTAGTTTTTGATTTTATCTTATATTTAGTATGCATGTTATGACATTTGGATGTGACGAGAAATTTTCTTTTTTGCTAGTGTATTTGTGAGTTGTTTTTTGGAACTAAACATGCCCGTGTTCCTTCCAAGTCCCAACACCTGCAGCCTTGGCAGCGGCGGAGCATCCGTGACGGCATCATGTGCGTGATCGTGCCCCGTGCCTCGCGTGTCAAATGGGAGCGAGCTTCGAGATCATATAAACCCGTCAACCACGTCTGAGAAAATGTGTTTGGTTGCTTCCCTACGAGATCATGTAGACTGTAAACAGTCTGGCTCCAGCTCGTACAGCAAGTGAAAATGACTAGTTTAATGATTAAAAACGGAATCTTCTACAAAAATATAAAAACAACACTTCTAAATTTCCAGAGCTTTTTTATGGTGCTCTATACTAGGAGCACGAATGTTTGCTTTTGGGAAGCAGAGAATGCCGGGATCAGCGCCCTGTGTCTGAACGGGCCATTTTCTGCTGGGTGCGAAAATAGGCCCTGTTCAGATGCGAGAAGCAACTCCCAAATTTACTATGAAAAAGAAGATTCTCCGTCATATCAAAATGTTATAACATGCATGGACTACTAAATATAGATAAAATCAAAAACTAATTGCACAGTTTGTTGTGCTCTGCGAAACGAACATTTTGAGCCTAATTAATCAATTTTTGGATAATTTTTCACAAATACAAACGAAATACTACAATGACGCAATGATTACGAAGTGATATCATACTTCCAAATTCACCCTCCCAAATTCAACATCTAAACACCACGAGGGGAGTGTTCTACTGTTCTAGATGAGGAAGACCCGAGGTAGTTCCGACAGTTTGAATGGTTAGGCTGACTTCAACAAGGCGTTGCAAATTTGAGAGGCAAAATCATGTATGCCTCGTGTGCACAGTGCAGAGGAGGGAAGGCAAAAAGTGTGGTCTCCAACAGGCAAAAGGCAAAGGAAAAGGCAAAGGGTGCTGGAGCAGCTCGCCTCGTCGCCGCCGCCTCCACCTTCCCTTCCGCGGCCGCCTCCTCCTTCCCCGCCGGGCGCCGGCAGCTCCCTTCTCCTCCTCCCGGGCCGCCGCCTCCTCCTCATTCTGTTCCTTCTCTCCCCCATGGTCCGCCTTGCCGCCGCGGATGCGCAGGACGCGGCCGTCCACCAGCTCGACGGCCACCAGCTCGACGCGGTCGTGGCGCCAGCGGGTGGTGCCGGCGCTGGAGCCCGGCGAGCCTGTCCGCCTCGCCGCAGGGGAGCAGAGCGGGCGGCGGAGCAATTGCAAAAGCATTCCCCGTCTCCTCCCTGCCCCGCGCTCGGGCCGCCGCCGCCTCCGCCGGCGAGGAGCAGCCCTCACTTCCACCAGCCGTAGCCGCAGCTCCTGCCGCCGCGCCATGTGCTCGCCGCCCACCTCCTCTGTTTCCCTCCGCGCAGTGCCTCTGCATCGATGTCTGGCTCCGCGCGAACGCGTCGTGCTCGCCCCACGCCGCCGCCGTAAGTTTTCCCTTCCCCATCGCTTCCCCACCGTCGTTCCTCCCGTCGGCGCTCCTCCGCCGTGCTCGCCCCGCGCCGCCGCCCCTCAGCCACGCGTCGCTCGCCCAGCTCGCTTGCCATTTGCCTTTGAGGAGAGAGGGAGTGGACTTTTGCATCCCCTCTCTCCTCCATGGGCAGTTTGCCTTCCCGGATGCCTTCTCTGTTGGAGGCGAGGAATGGCATGCACAGGAACCGAGCGCTAGGCAAAAATGTGTTTGCCTCATCTGTTGAAGTCAGCCTTAGAGAAAGCTCGGCAACCAACCGCCCAATTCCTCCCTTTTGTTTCTTTTCCCCCCAAAATATCATCAGAACGGAAACACACCCTGTCAAGGAATATAGAACCTTGGTGACCAAGAATGCCAACTGAGGAAGAAACATCCCCGTTTCCGTTCCCGCACCCGCACGTGCCCAAGAACCGTAGTGTTTCTTTTTGAACTTAGAACCGTAGTGTTTCGGACAATTATGGATGAAAACGGTACGGAAAAATCCCGTCCCGACCGACACCGTATACCGTGTAAACCGATCGTATATCGTATTAAAAAAAATAGAAAAACAGGAAAATTCCCGAAAAAAACGGCAGGAACGGGTGCGGAAACAGTTAGGGGTATTTCCCGACCGTATTCGCGGTTCCTGTATTTAAGCAGGAAAATTCCCGTCGGTATTCCCGTATTATACGCATGTAAACCTCCTATTCAGCCCACGTTTACATTGAGCCCAGTATTGCATCCGGGGCAGCCGCACTTAGATTTAGGCCCACCGGCCCAGTAACCCAACCCCCTCCGGCCTCCACAAACAAAAAGCAAAAGCCAGCAGCCGCATGCCCGCATCCCCTGCTACCCTAACCATTTCGCCTCGCCTAGTCGCCTCGCCGCCGCCGCCGCCGTACTGCACCTCAGCGCCTGCACCTGCACCTGCACCAAGCCATTACCGTACGGAGGACGGAGACCCCGGCGCGGTGGTGCACAAGAACGCGCGGCGCAGGAGTTGCAGGACCCTGGGATGATGCCGCCGACTGGAGGTGCTTCCGAATCTGCTGCTGGTTCGTCGGCGTCCAAGCTACTACTGCCACCGCGTCTCCGTGCTTGTGATCTACTCTCTACTGCTGCCTGATGCGGCATGTTTTTTTTCGTTTAAAACTTGTCATCTGTTAGCTACTTATTTTGGTCTATTGCTATCTGAACATCTGAATGCCTGAACGGTTGAACCTAAAATATTTGGTCACTGGAACTCTGGAAGTATGCAATGGTCAGTTCGAGTATTTGTATGAGTGTATGTTTGCATGTGCGGCTGGGTTGTACTTGTGCACTGTTGTCTGTCATGTTTATCTGCCGATGTTCTCATGTCACCGTATGCATCTGTGCCTTATTTTTGTGTGCGCGTCTACTTATCCGTGTATTCTTTGGATATATATTATGTATGGTTGTAACTGTTGCGTCAAGCTAAATGTTTGAAGTGGTTGATTTATCGATTCCCGACCGTAATCGACAAGTTCCCGATCGAAATGTTCCGTTCCTGATATCCCGTAATACTGATTTCATTTTCCCGTCCGGCTTTCCCGTTCCTGATCCTGTTCCCGGTCAAAAAATACAGTTGCAGAATTGGTTAAGGGGTTTTCCCGACCGTTCCCGACCGTTTTCATCCCTGCGGACAATGGAATTTGATGGTCGTGTTCCGGTTGGTTTGATTTGGCGGTGGAAGCAGCTAGCGTGTCGTTAATTACTTGGTGTCAACTACCAAGTCGCACAACGTCCCTGCTAAGGGTAGTACCAACCCTCCAACTAGGATGATGTCCATAGCATTAAATAGGATGACACATAGGACTATTAGCTTATGTGGCGCTGTATTAAATAGGAGAGAGAGGGAAAAAAACAAGACACCGGGTCTTGCATGAGACCCAGTTTCTACACGAGAACATATGCACAGGACACTACCAAGTTTGGGATGGGAGATGATAGTGTCTTCATTATAGATAAAAAATAAATACGATTGGTGGAGAAGAGAGATGATGAATTTATTGAAGACCTATACTAAGAAATCATGGGTTGAAGAATATAATGTCTAAAGTAGTGTCTTGCTAACATGGCATCATGGACACTACCTATGGACATCATGGGTTGGGACTGCCCTAAGCCAAGTCATAAACAAATGCTTAACCACTTGTTTGGAAGCGGGAACTTTACTTGATGGAAAACCACGCTCCAAGGTTGCAATTGGTCTCGCAGAATATGAAATGAAAGCGAGCCCATGGATCGAGAGACAAATTCATCTAAAGATCTAACCACTGTGACGATAACTGGTTGACATGCCTAATAACCTTCTTGACGGCGATGAAGCATCCATCGATCACGCAAATGGACCTCCGCGCGTTGCGTGCCAAACAAGAGCTATCTTCAAAATCATGTCAACCCGTCAACCACGTGTACGTCCCAGGAATTTTTGTTTAGTTGCTTTATTCGGCCGTGCTGCCTGAACGTACGTTCGTGAGCCACTCTTTCTGAATGCTACACGCCTACAATCCATTAGTAGATCATAGACACTTGGACAGTCAGATGCGGACATTGTCCGACTACAGCTCGTTACATCATTTTAATAGTGAAACTGATGGCCAGTGCAATGATTAATTTTTCTTTTTGCGAAAGAGTGCAATGATTAATGTATAGTATATATTCTTTTCGAAAATAGAAAACGGGACCTTATTCTTAAAAAGAAAGAGCTTAAAAGCCAGCATCTCAGTTACTCACAGTCTTCCGCTTCAGTTCCTGGTTGGGTAGGTTAAACCGCGAGTACGAGATAACTCAGAGACACTGTATACCGGTAAGTTTTCCGGACATATATACGAACCTGTATACTGTTTTGTCTGACTCCCCTACGGGCTGGCCGACTTGGCACAAAGTAAGCGCTACAGGTAGCTCAAGACAAACAAAATAATATTGACTTCTGGGAAGCACAGTACGGATGACGGAATCAGCGCCCTTTTGTCTGACCACCATTTTGCTTGTGTTTTCACAGAGCACTGTACATATATACAGAGAGTGCGCGTCGTACTACACTGTCGTAGTAGCCGAGGTCGATTGCCGCATATATTGACTTGCACATATACGGAGCTTTTAGTTCCGACCGTTTCAACGGTTAGGGAAAGCTTGGCCACCAAGCACGCCAACCGTACACAACCTCATCGGCGAGCAAGAGAGAAACGCCCCGATTTTCAAAATATAGATCGCGTCAGTGCAGCGGCACGAACCTACATTTCAGATTTATTTTCAGAAAGCACTCTTTCTCTACTTGGAAAAGGAACAGACTTTTGGTTCTCTGTCCAATGTTAATCTATTTCAAATTTGACTAACTTTGTCGTCGTAAATACCAGTAGATATTTTGACATAGGAAGGGGTGCGGTTACCTTGCTTCTCGATCGCCACACCACACGTCCCGTGATCGCCCGGTGCCCCTTTCCCTGGACGCGGCTTCTACAAGTTTTAGTAGACTGGTAGTTGTACTTAAACGAAGCGACGGAGCAGCTCATCTCTGCGAGGCCAAGTCATAAACAAAACCTCTCAAGTCTAGGAAAGACTTTTCTTACTACTAATCGGCGCCCTAACAGCGAGACCCCAACAAATTAATACGCCTTGACGTCTTAGTTGCAGTGGGAGCCACCACTGGGGTCCTTGCACCCGCCCGGCCGACCCGGTCACCCGTGGCTTCTGGCTATATAACACTAGTCGCTGCACGGAGCTCTCTGCTCCAGCCGCCAGAGCTAGCAGCTCAGCAAGAGATCTCTAGCTGACCCCTGCTCCCCCTTCGTCTCGATCTCTTCTCCCCAATAATTAATCCCCATATATACACAACGCGCGCGCGCGCATATCGATCTCACTACAAATCCACGAACTCGATCATCTTCTTCACCGACGACCTTGGCACATACAGCCGCACAGCTCCGAGGCATTACTGAATTGGAGTTTCAGCAAGAGTCAGCAATGGCGAAGGTACAAACATCGATCGATCATATCGTAATTCATAGCCCTCCCTTGCAGCAGCAGTAGCAGCAGCTACTCTTTTCTAACATGTTTTTTTCTAACATACTCCGTAATTAATCTCCGCCGATCGAGACACTGACGCCATATATGTTATTTGTATCCGCGCAGCAAAAGATCGTGATCAAGGTGCAGATGAGCTGCGACAAGTGCCGGTCCAAGGCGCTGGCGCTGGTGGCGGCCAAGGGCGGCGTGGACTCCGTGGCGATCGCCGGCGCCGACAGGAACCAGGTCGTCGTCGTCGGCGAGGGCGTCGACTCCATCGAGCTCACCAGCGCGCTGCGCAAGAAGGTCGGGCCCGCGCACATCGTGCAGGTCGGAGAGGACAAGAAGAAGGAGGAGGAGGAGAAGCCGCCGGCGGCGGCGGTGCCCATCAGCTACTACCCCTCGTGTTACTACGCCCCGCCGTCGCAGCCGGCATGGGTCTACGACCCCTACGGGTACGGCTGCCAGACGCGCCAAGACAGCAACTGCTCCATAATGTAGACTGGCATGCATGTAGAGAGAACAGATCATGGGTATACGTACGTACGGGCTAGTATTGTTTTCTTTTTTGTGTAGAGATTTTAGTTTTCTTTTTCTTTTTTGTATACGGTTATTACACTGTGAAACTTGCTTGGCTTTCCTTGCACTGGATTGGAAGCGGAGTGCATATGTTTGGGGACTGCATAAATTTAATACGAATTTCTAGGAGTTTTACTAAAAAACTAATCCTTATTGTTATGGTTCGGGGAAAAAGAATCCTCGCGTTACAACAACGATGCAAATTCACATTGATCCTTGTGTGGAAACCAGCCTGACAATTATTGGATCGGAGCAAGCTTGATGTGAAGTAAACGCTCCTCTTTCTCTTGTGCTATTGGAATTTCCCGATATAGATAGATTAACTAACAAGTGAACCCCAGTTTAATTAATAAAAAAATACACATCAATCGCTTTCCCGAGCGTTGTACATCCCAGCATTACAGTCGCTGACTTGGAAGTCAAGTTCGCTCGCCGTTTTGTTAAATGTTGAGCGGAGGAGAAAAGTATAATTGTACAGCAACCTTGGAGTCGGAGTAATAATAATCATCCTCACATGATGTGCCCTGGACGTTGACACGGCAAGTTACTGATAACCACATTGCGTTTAGTGGCTATAATACTTAATCAGATACTTCTTTGTACACTTAATGTTAGAAAAAAATATTATATTTTTTCTGAAGCTTTTTAACTTAATCATCATGAAACAAACTATAAAATCCTACAAATGGTAACAAAAATAGTAAATTCACATAAATTTAGGGTGCTCTCATCATCATTAACATGGCCGCACCAGATCTATTCTGTTATCTACAATCCGTTAATTGTATTTAAAAAATAACATATATGTCATTTTGAAAAATTAACTATGTAACCCTCTAGACTTATGTCGAAATTACATATTTGTATATTATGAAATATAACTTAAAGCAACCCTGAATCTTCATCGAAATATATGCTATTATATATGAAAAATAATGTAATTAAAGTAGCCCCATAAGTTTACATCTCAATTAGGCAGGTGATGGTTTCCGTTGTCTATATCTTCTCACTGTTCATCGCAAAGTTCAGTCCCCATGGCCTTATATCCCAACAAAATTAG
>OAMR01000450.1:815250-838095 GCA_900205405.1 Echinochloa crus-galli | reverse complement strand
ATTTACTATGCATTTTACAAGTTCTATGGCATCTTTTCTTGCCTATTTTATTTCGATAAGAAAATAATATCAAACATGTAAATAAATGACTCCACTGTGTAAAGATGCTCATGAAGAAGCTAAAAAAATTAGACTTATATTTTTATTTTTTTATGATTTTATATGATTTTTCAAAATTTTAGCCATTTTAAGCACGCCGCGCCACGTCAGCGAAACCACCGTCGAAACCGCCGAGGATGTAAAACGCACGGTTTTGGAACTTGTAGGACCAAATATTTATGGTTTTGCACTTAGAGGACGAAAAGCGAATGACGGCTAAACGTGAGGGACGTAAAATAGACTTTTTTCTATGGGCTTCAATTCATTTTGTTTCTTCGAAGAAGCTTGATGGGCCCAAGGCCCTGTCCGCATTGTGGCCCATTTATGTAACTACCGACTTTCCATTCCGATCGCACTTTTCGTCCCACAGGACAAATTCAACCGCAGCAATTATAGCTTATCAAAAATAAAAAAATGCAGCAAATTTTCACGATAACCTCGAACACCAAAGAGAGCGCGAAAGGTTTCCGGTTGTACGAGCATATATAAAGTGTAAACTCGCAAAGCACGTACTAGCCAGTCAGATTGATTCTTCTGAACTCCGATAGCAAATTTCAAGGAAGCATGCTGCAGTACGCTGGTTCCAAAATTAAAAGGAGCTGCCAAAAAGAAGATGCCGTAGATCACCAGAAAACCAAAAGGAAATTCTGAGCTCCCCTGCCCCCTGGATATTATTCTTCCAGAGAAAATGAGAGCGAAAGAACCTGCTGGACACCAACAACACATCGATCAGTTCCATGATTGGCGAGCTCTTCATTAATTTCTTTTCTCGCCAGGCGATGATCGGTGAGGCTGGCTTGACCATCTTGCACCCTGGCAACCATTTCAAACCTCTCCTAGATTTGTTAAGCTAATAGCCTAATAATTGATCCCCCTGGTCTTGCCAACAATCTTGACCCGCGCCACCTGTGGGTCTGTCAGAGTCTCGAACCAACCCTGGAGCACGCAATCCTGGCCGTCCATCCAACCGACCTCTTGCATCGTCCGGCCGAGACCGCTCCGAACACTACTCCACACGGTAGCCGCAGCCTGCAAGCAACGCCCCCGAATCCCTCGGCAGGCAAGGCAACGTATACGGCCGGCCGCCGTGTACAGCGTGTATAATATTCTCACAGCCGCGTATCGGCTGATATGGTGAAAAAAAAATTCCAAGCCTTCCTCATATTCCCAAGCGTTCCCCCTGTCAGCAACGTCGTCGCGAAGTGCTATTTTTTCCTGACGGATGGATTCGTGGGCGCTACTCTGCTTCGACGCAAAGGGAAAGTATCCCAGTGGGGTGGGGGCGACGGAGACGCGCGCTGCCAAGGCAATTGCTCTGAAATTAACCCACAGCTTTCGGCATGCGGCCGCGCACGCGACTGTCATAGTCATCGTCCAGGCATGTGTTGTGTATATAAGGCGTGCCAGACGCCCTCCTCTGCTATCCAGAAACAGAACTGCTCGATAGCAATCACAACGACCAAATCTTGTCTGCACATTCATCATTCGTTCATCACTGGACATTCGACGACAACAACACCGCCCGTACAGCATGAGGGTAAGCTCTAAGCTGACACTGACAGTTTTCATTTCATCGATCATCCGTGAAGAAGAGTTCAGTTTGATCGAGGTACTGACGTTCTTCTTCTTATTGTGCTGGTGCTGTTTGCAGACGGAGATGGTGATCCGGATGGCGGAGAAGGGGCACGCGGCGAAGGCGATGAAGGTGGCGGCGGCGATGGACGGGGTGGAGTCGGTGACGGTGGCGGGCAAGGACAAGAGCCTGCTGCGCGTCGTCGGCGACGGCGTCGACTGCAACCACCTCACCACGCGACTCCGCCGCAAGGTCGGCCACGCCGACGTCGTCGAGCTCCGCACCCTCCACGGCTATGGCTACGGCTCCTCCTCGTCCTCCCGCGCCGGCGGCAGCTACGGCGGGAGCAGCTACGGCTACGGCAGCTACGGCTCCGGCTCCTACCCCGTCGCGACGGCCGGCGGCGGCTACGCGCCGGCGGAGTACTACGGCAGCCAGCAGCCGCCGTCCTACTCGTACGGATACTACGCGGCGCCCGTGCAACACGAGTACTACCCGACCTCCGCCGACCCCAACGGCTGCTCCATCATGTAGTAGTAAATAGTAATTCAGTAGTGCCGTCATAGCGTAGGTTATGGTTGTTGTTTACTCTCTTTTCTTTTCGTTTCTTTCATTGAGTTTCGTACTCAAAATAGGGGCTTGTTTTAGTTGTGCCCTGTTCCATTCATTTGTGTAGCCGCATGCTTTGTGGATTGTGTGAAGCTACATGCTAGTACTGAGATGTGAAATGAATAAATGCGAGTTTTCTCGCAGGAAAAAAAAGAGACAGACAAACAAATGTGATCTCAGTTCCGGTTGAGTATGATTGTCCTGGATTTGCGCTCTTGTCGATGAATGCATTGCTGCTGGATCCGTGACACACTACTGCTGCACGTTTGTTGGAGAAAGAAAGAAAGAAAGAAAGGACGGGGGCCGAAATTCGTTTCATGCGAATACAATTTTCACACCGATCGAGCATATATACCTCAAAGGTTCCGAGACCGACAAAGCAAAAGCAAAGCGTGTAGACGAGCTATAAAAACCAAGTCGTTGAACCATCGACCGCCCAGATCCGATTATTGGACAGAGTACGTACGCAGATGCACATCCATCCGTGTCACATCGTGGGCGCGGGAAATAAAAGTAAACGTTTTAGCAGCATATGCTGTCGAGTTGTGTGTAGGGGTGGTAACGGATCATGGCCCGTTTGTTCCTTCACAATCTAACTTGGTTCTAACAAAATTTAGCTCAAAAACTAGTATTATTTTAGCCCGGTCCTAATCCGGTCCGATCCTTAAAATTTCTAGTACTAAAGTGAGGGCCCTTTACCACCCCTAGTTGTGTGTGGCCTCTACACGTCCATTTATAATTTCCAAAGAAGCTGGAGGCTCTTCTTTCTTTCTAAAAAAATAAAAGTAAAGTCGAAGTGCGTACAAGTACAAGGAAGGGTATGAATCGAATTGGATAGCCGCGATGCTCCCGTGACGCGCGCGCGCTGCCGCTGCGTCCGCCACGCCGGCGAGGCGGCGACAGGATGGGTTTGACTGGTGATCAGCGGCGTCCACGTAGCAGTGCTTGACCTTCCCGGCCAACGCCGACCAGCACACTTGCCGTGCCCTGTGTGGGTAACGGCCGGGATCCTTGGCAAAACCCGGGCTGGAGGCAAACGAAAGCAGCAGATGGACGGTGCGTCCTGCCGTATTCTTTTTTCTTTTTTTTTACAAGGGAATGATGGGAAGCTTGTCCATCCGCGCGGGTTTATGCAAGTGTGCAACCCAGAGGGCGCGGGCTCAATTGCCACTTGCCAGCAATGCATCTTTTTATATGATTTTTAGTAAAATACATGAATGATTATAGTACATCTTAGAGTAATTCAATTTGGCCGTTATTCTTAAAAGAGTATAAATTATAGATGTTAATGTTGATTGCTATATCAATACGGCCACATGGCGTCTAGGGTAGACTGACCATATATATATATATGTATAATATTCTCACAGCATTTGCAGAAATCATCTGCTCCGAACTGGTGGGGATGGGGCAAAATTTTCTGGACGGGACTAAGAGCAACATTTTCTGGTGGGGATGGGGCGGACCCTGGAAATGTAGCAAGACGGGGTGGGACTGATTTTACCATGCAAGGCTCCGCTGGGGACCTGAAATTGGTTGTCATTTGTAAATTTAGCCAATAGAACGTATCCAAACAATAGCCCATGACCCACCAAACCCTAGTTCTATCCAATTCCAACCATGGCTGCCGCCACCGTGTTGTGCCCCTGTGCGTGAGGCAAACAACACGCGCGCTGATTGCACGAAGAGGTCAGACAAGTAAATTAGTCCTCGACGTACACCGCGTCGGCCTGCTTTTGGCACCTTGCTCCACATGGGGACATGCATCACCATTTTCTTGGCACTGATTGTTAGAGTTTTTAGAGCTGATTCTTTAGTGAATTCGGCAGGAGCTCTGCCAAACAATTTTTTAAAGTGAAATGATTCTCGGCTGATTTTGTGAGTGATTATCAAAAATCTATACTAAAAGGATCCTAAGAATTGAAAACACTTTCTACCAAAAATCCCACCCATACCCTCTCACAGAGGACCCACCTGTCGGGCTTTGGTGGGAGGGAAAAACTAGAAAGCATCAAAATTTTTGCATGTTCCGGGTGTTTTTAGTTCATTCTCCGTAAAACTTTTTTCACCTAACGTCCCGCGCGTACCCACCTCCGGCCAGGTGGGCCCCTAACTCCCTACGTGTACACAATTATCCCGTATTGCTAATAGACAAAAGATTGAAGAGTTTTTCTCCATATAAATAAAGACCAACTAACTCGAAAAATAATGTGCCTCTAAATTTGAGAATAGCTAAAGCTCCATATACACACGTGCGCACGCACGTGCAACCAGCTATGTGTCATCAATAAACGTGCGTGCCGCACGTGCGTTCATGCTAGTAAATAAAAGGTTAGGAACTAAAAAAGTAGCTTGTCCTTATTTTATAAAGTGGTTATTCATTCTGATTTTGAGAGTTTATGTTAGAGAATAAAAAACAATTTTCCAATAGAGAATCAGAATCAGATATAGAACTCTAGAAATTGGCCAAGCCCGGCCTTCTCTTCATGCTCACTAGTTGCCGCCTCCAAAATAAATTGTGTGTGCTCCAGTCATGTCTATATAGAGTAAAAAATGGGACTAAAGATAAATTATATATAATATAAATTGAAAGAAAGAGATGGTAAATGGAAAAAAAACTAATAGAAGGGCATCTGCCGTGATTTGTCGTCCACGCTGGAACACGAGCCATCAAAATGTGTAAGCAAATTAAAGTGACAATGACTACCATTGTAGTCAGATGAGTTTTATATTTTTCTAAATACTATGTCCAAACTGAAACATATCAACGAGTATAATGATTGTATACTCCCTCCAGTTCAGTATTAGAACAGCGACTTGGTCATCAAAGCAAAACTTTGACTTCTCTTTTCTATAAAAATATTTTTTGAAAAGTTATATATATATTTTTATGAAAGTAATTTTCAAGACCAATCTATTTATATAGTTTTCACATTTTCAAACTCAATGACTTAAATGTTATTCATGATTTATATTTTCAATGTTTGACGACTCAAACCTTGTCCAAAACGACTTCTAATACCAAACCGGAGGAAGTATATGTTTTTCTCAACTTATTTATTATTGCCTTTATTATTAATGTTATCGTCGAGTCTGGCGGCAGCCGGGCAAAGTTTCAACTGTGAAGGAGTGTCGCCCGTCGTCTGGGGCGCTCGCGCGCGCGGGCCGCGGCTGTTTAGCTCCCGGCTCCGAAGCACGGCCCGGATTGCCAATGCCAACAGTAACAACTTTGGCGCGCTAGCTTCCTCCCAAACGCCGCAATTAGCAACGATGATTTAAAGCCGTGGGCAGCGTACGTGCCTCACGTCTCACGCTCAATATATACGCGATGACGATTGACGATTAATATATACACAAGCCTTGAGAGTCATGCACATCTGGGGATGATAGGATACATCTGCGACGACGTGGCTACCCTTCTCTATCTTATTTGCATGGTCAACTGTCGTTTATTTAAACGTGATGCGTTGATATGTATCATGATCATTGTCATATCTGACTTGGTCGTTCATTCAGTAGTAACAACACTGAGCAGCGCAGCGCCGCCCCATTCCCGACAATTTGCGCAGTTTCGCGTAAATTTATGGGTCCATATCGCAAGAGCTTTCACCGACCAGATAAAAAGGTGAAGACATGCATGTTGCATGGCGGTTTCCATTATTGTCAGTCTCTGTCAAAACGATCGATGATCCTTGATAGCTAGGTATTAACCGGTAAAGATTTCCCAGGTAGCGAAACTCGAAGCAACCAAAAGCTTGTTTTTGTTAGCTCAGTTGTTCGAATTGGTGAGCGTCTGTTAATTATAGAAACTTTGATAACATCAAACGTCATGTATTCAACCCGAATTTTTCCACTTTTACCTCTCACACGTACATAATATATTCAAATCTATTACTATCTCTGTTTCAAATTATAGTTCAACTCTAAATTTGAACGCTCGTCTTATTTAAAATTTTGTATAAATTATTATATTTTTATGATGACTTGCTTTATTAATTTTTTTTAAAAAAAGACTTAAATTTAACTATATTTACACAAATTTTTCGAATAATACGAGCGGTCAAACTTATGATAAAAAATCAAATAAATTATAATTTGGAACGGAGATAGTACGTTAGTATATGGCCCAAGTAGGGTCTGCAAATTAAATGGCGTGCCCCCGTTTGAGATTCTCAACTTCTCGATCCGACGATTTCCAAAAAGAAAGCACGATTAATTTTGTAGTCCTTTTGTTTATATTCATTCGTTTCTCCTAAACATTGTATATTTGAAAACAAAAATAGAGATATAATTTGCAAATTTCGGATGATCCCGGCCGGGGGCAACGTCGCAAAGAATACAGCACGCGCAGCAACGCGGCAGCAGATGCAGTGGTGTACAAGTGTACAACGCGTTGCCACTTGCAAATACGTGTTAGAAATCCATGACAAGTCGTCGATCTAGTCCAGCGCGGCAGTCGGCAATTTTCAAACACTGAAGCCGTCTGCCGCAGGCAGTATGCGGCGCCCGCAGCTCTCTTGGCACGTTTCCATTTCCGAAGCACGGTCCGAATTGCCAAGAACTTGGCACGCTTCATCCCAAACGCCGCAACGGTATTCTCCACACGTGAGACTCTGGTTATTTTCAGGCAATTCCGCCTCGAACCAAACCCTAGTTGGTATGCTTCTGTTTTGCTTAACCGAGGCGTGCTCTGAGCTCTGTTATTCCGTGGGCAGAGTACGTGCCCGCTAGTAATGAAACATGTCAATAAAATAGATGGGCGACACCCAAAATGGTAACAGCAACGTGCTTGATGTGCCGGGGATCCGTATATATCTGGGGAGACCTGATAGGTTTCGCCACGTACGCGTGGCCACGATTCTCTATCTTTGCAAATTCAAACTCTTCATTCAATCTTAAACTATACTGTTGTTTGGATGCGGGCTTATGATATACTAGGTAAGTGTTCGTGCGTTGCTACGGGTATGATACATGGAGCAAAGATAAATAGATCACAAGAAAATATGCTTCAAGTACAGAGTTGTTCATCTTTTGAACCCTTCGTTCGAAATGAAGTAAATTCCTTGCTAGGACTTGGAGCCATATAGTTCAGCTACAAAATATATTTAGTCCTTAGAAAGTTTTGATTAAAGAGCTAAGAGAAATGGATGTTAAAACGATCTGATCGACATGATTGAGATGGTCACTGAACTGACACAAGGACAGTTCCCAAGCTCGTGGTTTGCCCAGAATTCAGAGGCAAATATCTTTTGAATCCTTAGTCCCTACAGTGCTTGTTTTTAACATGATTATGGGATTTAAAAATCAGTCACGTAGAAGTGGTCCAAAATGCTGCATGAGTAAAAGAGCGCACAACACTGCATAGACTTTCACTTCCAAACAATATAAGTACGCATTTCATATGGAGAAAATGTTTCCCTTCCCAAGCATCCAGCAAAATTTAAAGGCATAATTTCTCTTACAACTTTGATAGCTTCATATCGGATAATCCAATTCAAAATGCCCCATGTTTAGCAGAAAACAAAGATTTGGCTCCATTCATCAAGCAGGATGGGTTGGCTACATTTTATTAAAATCTAGCATGACAGACTCTACTGATGCCAGGATGAATGTTCATAGAGGCAATTGCAACACACTACTTAGTAGATCTAAAACAAGAAAAGTATGTTCTCTGCATTGAACTTGGAGATGGTATCCACTCTGTTTCAAGGGCACTGAAAAGGTTCAATCATGATCATTGAAATTCATCACGGCAAGTTTGAAGATCTCGGACATTAGTAAGCATCCAGCTTGTTCAACGGGTATGGCTGGACCAGCTGCCACTGCAGCGGTGCTTTCACTCAAGGGGCTGAAATAAAACCAGACATAATAAACCCATTAGGGTGGGGTGTAACACTTGAAAACAACAATTCTTCCAGTTCTAGAGCCGAGGTACAAAGCTGAAAGAAGTTTGTTCTATCTGAACATAAGGCTATTCCATAGTGCAAAACTGATAGTCTTACAAAAAGATGGCATGTTTAAGAAGCAGAACATTTAATCACTTACTAAATTGATGCCCAGTCTCGAAATTATTGATCCTCAGTTTAACATGTCAAGATGTATTCATACTTATGCAAGGATCCGAAATAATAAACTACTATCTGTTAACACAAAAATTTAGCACCAGGAAGAGGCTGACGTGTGGGACGGATTTGGTGGAAGGATACCATTCGGCTAAGGGGCTTTCTCTGAAGTATTCGGCAATAACGCTCTGCGGTCGGGAACGCGTCGTCATTCGGCAGAGGCATAGTTCCGCAGGCAAAAGCGGTAGCATTCGGGAAGGCGTGATGACATGGAAAAACATAAGGAAAAGGCCGGTTCGAACAAGGAACGCAATATGGGCACGAAGATTCGTCATTTATTTTTAGAAACAAGTATCTCTGTCTTCCGCACAGGCGACAATCGGTAAAACGCCCATAACTTTTAGCTCCGATGTCCAAATTAGGTGATCTTGGGACAACTGAAGTTGCAGCCACTGCAGGTGCTTCTCCGAGACGCAAACCAGCTAGCTCAAGTGTCCCAGAATGCTCAACCACCTAGCCAACAGACAAGCAACAATTTACCAACAAGTCCTTTACGCTAATCTAGTTCAATTAGGTAGCATTGCCATCCAATGGACAGTAAGCACGCAAATAGTTCTCTGAACACATTGGCAAATCGCCAAATAAGATTGTTACATGTATCGGTGGCACTAATTAAAACAGTAGGCGAGTCAAGGGGTTGTTGACTTTTGTTTACCAAGTTGTCCCGGGTGTCTTGCTCGTTGGCGATGTCGCACAGGAACCAGAGCGCGCTGCCGGCGTCGTCCACCTCGCTCGAGGTCGAGCAGCTCGAAGATGAAGCTCTTGCCCCGGTCTGGATCAACGAAAACCTCCTGCGCGGCACACAGCCAGTTCAAACAAAAATCAACAAATTCTCCAAACAACAGGCAAACGCATCCCACCGAATCAGAACCGTAGAACGAGAATTGCACGAACCTGATGGTCAGGGACCTCCTGGATATTGCTCACGTCCTGAACAAATCAAAAAACCTTGATTGCAGCAGCATTCACCTGCGCATTCTTCACGAGTTGAGCACCAAAGCTCCTCGTTACAGGGCGGTTGACCTACTCCTGCGGCTTCCTGCAGCCAAGAACGAGTCCGCTCTCAGAAGAACAAGCAATAGAACGAAAAGAAAAGCGATTGGTTTGGATCGTACCCTTTGGGTGGGCAGACGCCGACAAAGTTGCTGATGTCGCCCGGGGGCCTCGCCGGTTCATGGCGTCAGCGACGGCCTTCTGCTTTCCCAGAGCGGGAGCACCACCTGAGGACTGCACAGGAGACACAAGAAATTCATCGAAATAAATTACAGGTTCTAGCAAAACAAGAATCTTCGTCTAGAATCCGACAGTCAAACAGAAAGAAGAACATAGATTAGGGGGACGAGTATATTGAAGACCCAATCTTTTTCATGAATCATTTGCTAGAGTCAATTCATTCCCGAGATCTTGCAGGGTTCAACAAAAAAGAAGTAATCTGCATGAAAGAACAGGGGGCAACCAAGAACTCAGGATCCGTGGGCTCACCTCGGTTGTAATGATGAAGCTGCGGAGCGGCGGTGGCGGTGGCGGCGGCGTTGTAGTTGTGCGTGGCCATCTCTTCCTCGTCCTCGGCCTGGCCGAAGAGGCCGGAGAGCACGGATGTGAAGAAAGACCGGAGGCGGGGCGCCTGCGTCCCCTCTTCCCCGCCGGCGAGCGCAGCCACCGCAGATCCGTCGAGAAGAAGCGCTTATTGCCCTCTTCTTCCTCTTCTTTCTCCTCCTTGCCTCTCCTACCTGGTCAATCAATGGCGATTGCGTGGTGGTACAGTTCTTGAGGGAAGAGGAGGAAGCTATGGCTCGAGAAGGGGAGCAGCAGCGGCTGATGGCGGCTCCTCCGGGCAATTGTGTGGGCGACGGCGGCGGTTCCGGCGAACGGCTCCGCACGCGGGTGGGTGGGATCCCGGTGGCGCAGGTGCGGGGGCTCCCGGCGGACGGGGATTCTTTTGGGTAGGGGTGTGGGCGACGACGGCTGCTCCGGCGGACGGCTCCAGGCGCGGGTGTGGGCGGGGAGGTGCGGCGTGCGGGAGGAGGAGGGGATGAGGCGGGGAGGTGGCGCGTGCGGGTGCGGGACTACGGGAGAAGGACCGCCGGAGGATGAGGAGGCATCGTGGGGAAGTCGGGATCGTGGGTGGAGCGGAGGAACGCGGACGGATCGGCGAGGGGTCGTGGCATGCGGAGAGGCCGCGGCGTAGCAGATCGTGGCGGCGGGGCTTCGGGGATAGACGCGGCGGCGGCGGCGGCAGCGGAGAGGCGCGGGTGAGAGGGCGTGGGAGCGCGACGGAGGGAGGGAGGGAGAGGCGCCGGGGATTCCGCGGAGGTTTTAGAGATATGATGTCATCGTCATATCCGACTATGCCCTCTGTTGTAGCACTGAGGATGAGGAACGGCGCCCACAAACTGCTGCGGACTCGTGTGTAGCTGCATGTAAACTTTAGAGTCGCTGTCCAGATCGAGAGCTTTCACTGATTAATTAACCAAAAATTCTAGCACCAAAAACTAAAAAAGTAGACAACTTCCACGGCCGTTTGCAATTTTCCGTTTTCTTTTTTTCTTTTGGCCGTTGTCCCCTTCAAAAGGGTGTTCATCAATAGCTAGCCGGCGAACATCTCTCCAGCTTGCCAACCAGTTAAACTTCGAGTGAAAATAGTTACAGTTCTGCTGGACCTAATAAGTAGCTTATATCATGCGATTAAGCAAGAATATCAACAGTCGCAAGATCAACAGTTGACGTTTTTTTCTTGTCGCCGTGCGGCGCATTTGGAAATCCGTGACAAGTCATCGGTCGGCCGGTACTCTAAAGCCGCAGGTCCCTGCAGCTCAAAATTTCCAGCACCGGCCGGAGCACGGGCCGAATTCCCAAGCAGAGTTTGGTACGCTAATTCCTCCCGAACGGCAACGATTGATTGAAGCCGTGTGGGCAGTGCTTAACTGCTTACAAGGCCACACGTCCACACCCAAATTAAGCTATGACGATGTGTATATGACGTCAGAGTCATGCACAACTACTGACAACTTGTGCAACTGCATGCAAGTTTGCGTCATTTTCGTGTCAACTCTGAACTCTGAAGCCGGCCGCGTCTATCATTTTCCAGCGCCGAACCACCCAATCACCCACTGGCCATTGCACATTATTTGCACCCACCTGCTCTCGCCTTACGTAGCACACGGAGTAGTATACAACTGTTTTGCCTATTCCAAAGGGCAGAGTGCGTACAGGCCTACACGATCACACTTAAAAACAACAATGAGGCTAAATGCAAATTAAAAATATATATACTATCAAATAAAAATTATTATCAAAATGTATTTATTCAGTTAACTAATTTTGATATTGTAGATGTTAAAATGTTTTTTTACAAATTTTGGTAAAAATATGATAAAGTTAACTTACAATAAATTAAAGCGAATAATAATTTGAAACAAAGAAATTGCTATATCATCTAGCTATAAGCTTGTGCCGTTGGAGTCGAAAATATCTGGGGACGGGGCCGGCCACGCTTCGGCATCTTTGCATGTTGCCATGGTCGTCAACTATCTTCAATCTTAAACTTTCATTTCAAACGTGGACTTACCACGATTACCAGGATCGTTATCACGTCTGACTGTACTGTTCCTTAATTCCGCTCCCGCGGGGTTCCTACACCGCAGGATGCATGCAGTCCTTCCTGAAGTGGATCTCCGAGGGTCGAACCGCCGCCCCAAACGTCGCACTGGGGCCGCGTTTAGATGTTAAAATTAGCGGGGTGAATTTGGGAGTATGATGTCACTTCGTAATCATTACGTCACTGTAGCATTTCGTTTGTATATGCAAAAAATTGTCCAAAAATTGATTAATTAGGCTCAAAATGTTCGTCTCATAGAGTATAATAAAACTGTGCAATTAATTTTTGATTTCATCTACATTTAGTACTCCATGCATGTTATGACATTTTGATGTGATGGGGAATCTTCTTTTTGCATAGTAAACTTAGAAGTGACCTTTTGCATCAAGGCCTGGGTCGCTGTCCGGCGGCGGCGCGAGGCAGAGCGGGAGCGACGCTTGCGCTCCCGACTCCCATAGGTGCAGCGCTACCGGCCGGCGACCGGCGTGCAGGGCGTGGAAGCAATCGTAGCTCCCGTTCGTCCAGGTCGTGCCCGCAACTTTGAGTTACATGCCGCTTGCCGCCGATCGAGGCTACGCGTACCTGATAAAAATAGTATAAGTAAGTGGTTAGCATCCAAGTCGTTGTAGTATAGTGGTGAGTATTCCCGCCTGTCACGCGGGTGACCCGGGTTCGATCCCCGGCAACGGCGCTTTTTTTTTCTCTGGCGAAACGTCACCAACAGGCTAACGCTCTAAATATGGTGGAGAACTGACATTCGTGGCTAACGCTCTAAATATGGTGGAGAACCATAGCTATTTAAACCGGATCGGAGATCGAACCGGCGAGGTGCTTGGTCCACTGGTTCTAATCGGTTAGACCGCCGGTTTAAACGGTTCAATTAAATATAATATTCACTTTAAAACATAACAAACCGAGCGCTCTAGTGGTCAGTTCCCTCGGCCTGAAGACTTGCGTAGCCACGGCCAGAGGTCGAACCCCCACTGCGCGCTATTTTTGGCTAATTTCGGCCTCTAGGATTTGCATGCGACGCTCGCCCTGCCACGTCCACGCGCGTGCGACGGTCCAACCGCGGTTCAATAGCCGGTTTTCTACCGTTTTTTTTCCCAAAACCGGCCGGTTCAACCGGTTAATACTGGTTCAATTGCACAGCGGTCTTTTAAGCGAACCAGACCAGTAAGGGCTCCGGTTTCTGGTTCAACCGGTCGGACCGGCCGGTCCGGTTCAAATAACTAGGTGGAGAACTGACATTCGTGCAGTAATTTTTACTCGGCTTAAGGATCACTGGATGGGCCACAAGTAACAGTCGGAATTCTTTGAAAGCAATCCTTACATAACTGACATGATACAACACAAGGCCCCGACCCTGGAGCAACTTTATAATAAGCTGAACAATTCATTTTCATCGATTGCTCTATCCGCAGTGATAACTTCATATTTTTCAGTGCTGCCAATTTCACCACTAGAACGTTCACCGACACCAGGAGGAGACGGCATCGACCCTATCTCACTTGAACCCTTTCGTGACGGACCAGCTTGACAACAAGTAATTTCCACAAAATCAATAAAAAAACCTGAACGAGTAAAATGTAAAATATCATCCCTATTAATGTTTGTGGGGGTCAATGAATTCATAATCCAGGTAATATCAGTAGGGTAATATAAAAATTCCGAGCAATACCAGGTCAGGCATATACATCACTAATATTACCTCCGTTCCAAATTACTATTCGTCAACAACGAGTAGTACAAAACTCTGCGTACATGATGACAAGTTTAGAAAATATTTTCTTGAATCCAGTTCAATATTATCATTGCCAACCGATGAACCATACATATTTCGTCTTTCTGCAGCACGGTCTCTGTACTGGAACTGCATTGGTGCCTCAGAAAACCGACGTTTACCACTCCCAGAAACTCCAGATGACGAGGTATTAGAGACTAAGGCAGATATATCTGTTTTAAAGGGTGCAGGAGTTGCAACACATGTATGCTTGTGGTTACAGCCGTGCGGGGTTCGGCGCTCCTAGTATCAGATAATGGATGAAATGAAGTATATATCCGACTTGATCACTCCTCTAGCAGAACTTCTTATAACACCCCCGTAACTGTAGTTCCTAAACTGTTACTGACAGGTCTAGTCGACTAGGCTTTACATCTGAATCCAGCATTTGGGTCGATGCAGTTCCTTGTCCAAGGGAATTGTAGCTTGCAGCTGAGTTCATATCTTTAGCATTTCGAGAGACAGAATTAGGCTTACTTTTCAAGGAGAATCCAGTTCCTCTGTGTGAATGGTAAGATTTATCATCAGAATGCGATGGTTCTTTGTCGTCAAGGGCAATTCGTGCAGCCTGTCCTTCTAGATTCCTTTGCTTCCACATAGCTAGGACATTTGAGGCCAACTTGATCTCTTTGGCCTTCTCCTTCTCTCTTTTCTGCAGCCATTCCTGCATTTGCAGCAGCTTGAACAGCATCAGGAAGCGAAGTTTTCTCACTCTGTTTAATTGTGGCAGCAGGACAGCAGGTGCAGAAATCACAACATTTTTGCCAAGCACTGATAACCTCAGGTGCTAATGACGCTGGGGAAGTTTCCTAGGAAGCAATTCGATTCCTCCTGAAAAATCCGAGGTGTTTTTACTGCGTTCCAAACAGCCTTTGTGTTTCAATCTCCATCATCAGCATAGCTTTTCCTTGCTTTGGGCAGCCTACCTTCACCCGAAGCAACCGATCTGCTACGAATCATTGTGCCAGCACGAATAAACTAATCGTGCCGCCGTACACCATCGTGTAAGCAGCAGCAGGTGAGGTTTGAACAGATGAGAATTAAAGAGTAAAATATACCGACTATCCTTAAACTTTGTCATGGGCTGTCAAGCTAAAGTGTGCTGTTTAGATCCTCAAACTCATGAAATGCACTAGCATCCGTAAACTTGCTAAAGTGTGCCGTTTAAATCCAAAATTCCAAAATTTACCTTTTATTATTGATGTTTGTCAATATCTTAATCTATAATTGTGCTATGGTACAAATAAATAAAGTTTTCTAAGTATTGTGATGGAAAGAACTAATTTGCTGAGAGAAATAGTATAAAAAATAATGCTCAGTTAGCAGCTATGCCATCGGGTATAGGGGTATTTTCGAAACTTTGGACCTACATGAGACGGTTTAGCAAGTTTAGAGACTCAAATATGCATTTTGAGATTTAGGGGACCTAGATGACACCACAAGTTTAGAGACAGATCATGTACTAAGAATTAAATAATTACATGTTTTAGTACCATTAAGCTCTCTGATTGATATGTAGACGACGTAAGGACTATAGCAAGCGCGTAAGCGAGATGGCATCAGATTACTAAAGCAAAAAAACAATTTATAAATGGAGAATAGCTTTGATGATTATCAATATCATACCTTCAAAGCAGGGATTAGTTTTTTTGGTTAGATCATACCTTCAAACACTCTGCAATGACATTCCAAACTCCCTCCTCTTCACTTTCACAGTGATTAAAGAGCAATGCCAATATCTTCTCAATGTTTGAATCCTGGAGTTCACTCTGGCCGTTATGGTCAACAGTTTGCCGAATGATGGCCATCTAACTGTTGCCTAATGTAATGCTTGTATTCAAAACATTAGGCAACAGTTAGATGGCCGGGAATACATCTCACAATCCAAATTCCAAAGGAAGGAACCAACCTCTTTAAGCGAATGAAGCAACAGGTATTGCTTCTTCTGTTGATTGTCAATCTGATCCAAAATGAATGGTAAATACTTGGAGAGGTTGCCAACAGCAATGTTTCCAAGTGCATAGGACGCCGCAGACTTAATCTCCTCAAAAGGTGATTGAAATGATTCAATGACAATGTTCTCAATCTGAACATGATTGCTGAGGTCCTTCTTCCAATTTCTCCCAGACATAACAAGGCCATATGTTGTTTAGCCTGAGATGAAGATCATGCAAAAATAGCAGATGAGAAAGATTATTATTCTACACCACAAAAAAACATGCAATCAACCTATGAAACAACTAATAATTTGGTGATGCCCATCAAGTCTAATAAATCTAGTCTATAGTTCTGTAATGTCATAACAGCTAATGCACCAATACCGAAGTTTTTATGAATTTCCCAATTACCAAATAAAGTTGTAGGATTGACTGACTGCAGATCATTAAGTTGCTTATATTTTCAGTTACAATGATTGTTTGTGACCTCACAGAAACAAAGATCCATCACAGCAGCAACTTGACATCACAACAATTCCAAAACCAAACAATATCTGAAACAAAGAGGCCGTGCGCTACCTAAATTTCAAAATGGCATAGTGTAACGTCCGCCCATTTAGGGGTATCCGTACAACTTCTAATATACTTAACAGAGAATTAGGACATAACATCTTTACACCAAAGGGCAAAGGCATGACACGGATGAAAACAAGTAAATCTGCTGAACAAGGAAGGAACACATCCTTTATCAGGAGAAAGTATGACTAACAGAGTTAGAAGCGCTGTCATCTTTCAAGATGCCTTTAAGCATTTCAATTGTAGCCGCACACTTCTGATCACCTGCTGCTAAGCACAGAACAGCAACACACTTAGCATTGGAAGACAGTGTTTGCTTGGCAAGACCGCCTGACTGTGACGGCTTAGCAGCTGAAATGAGGGAATCCAACAAAGCATCAAAGCTAGTATTTGCAGATTGGACTAGGGAAGCAAAAAAACTCCGAAGAGCCTGTAAATAGCATCATATGTTAGTAGCTATATAAAAAGAAATAAAGTGCTCAAATCTGCTGCTGGTGGTGGTGGTGGTGTGGGTTGCAAGATCGCTTCTCACCAGCAACACATGCAGCAGGCCCAGGTCTCAGCAATCAGCTCAGTGGAAAAATAATGAGAAAACACATACACTTGAAACAAAACATAATCCTATCTTAATGACTCACATTTTATGATGCGCAAATTGCCTGAATAGTTTGGCTGGTTAAAATACAAACAATCGACTAACCCATATCAGAGAGCAAAACGAACCTGTGTAACAGTATTATCAGAACTGCTATGACTCCAATGCAATTCAGAGCGAACAGAGGAACCACATCATACAACTCAAACTCGGCAGCTTAACAAAGCAGGATACAAGACCTTTGAGCAATATGAAAATGAACAAGTTTAAAGTCTCAAGTCTCAGGCTCTCAGCAACGTGTCTCAAGGTAGCAACAATTTTAGCCAGCTCGCTGGGAATCCGGCAGCCTCTGCTGCATTTCCACAAACACATCGCGTGCGCTGCCGTGGATTGTGAGGCCGTGACAGCAGATCACACGCGAGGCCCTCACGGCTGAACAGGCAAAGGCATCATCACGGAACACAAAATCGCGGGGAAGGATTCTAGGGGACGAGCGGCCTACTACTGGCCCTCCGCGGCGGTGGCCGGGGCGGGGTGGGCGGCGAAGATGCGGCGGAGGTGGGACGCGAGGGCGCCGGACTTGTCGGCGTCGGCCTCGCGGCGCAGCGCGTCCTGGAGGTCGCGCATGCGGAAGGAGAGGTGGTCGCGCTCGCGGCGGAGGTCGGCGGCTTCGTCGTTGAGGTCGCGGAGGCGGTGCTTCTGGCCCAGGGACCGCAGGCTCATCATGAAGACGCCCGCCATCAGGAACAGCTGCACGAACCCCTCCTTCCGCTTCCTCGCGTTCGCCAGCAGCCCCAGCGGTCGCCGGCCACCGAAGCCGTCGCCGCTGACGTCCGCCATCTTCGCCTGAAGATGCCTACAGCTCTTCTTGTCACTTCTGGTGGGCAGCAGCAAGGCAAAAGTTCTACAGTTTCTGATCTCGAGGTAATCTTAATTGTTTTGTTAATTCTGATTAAATTAGAATATTATTCTTTACCTTATTTGAATCTCTGTCTGTAATTCTGTATTTCTGGCTGCCTTCGCTTCTATCATGTCACCCTTCTTTTGGTAGAAGCTCTGCAGATTAGGTTGGTACCGAATCTTGTCAGAATTTTTCTGATAAAATCTGAAACAATATGCATGCTAAATAGCAATGTGAAATGGGTTAACCTGTGACCTTGGCAAGTCTTTTTATGATGCAACTAATGTAGATCTCTCTAAAAGATTTGTGTCAACAATAGCTAGCATTTGCTTTTCCAGTTTTCTTCAGTCCAAATAGAAAGCTATTCATCATGCTTTTTTTGGTATGGTCATCCTGTCTATTTCTTGGTGTTTGAGAGTCTGTATATTTAATACTGCAATATAAACCTTTTAAATTTTTCTGAATTATCATAATTCTTATGAAGCAGTGTGCACAGCCGCCATAGCAGTAAAAGGATGTATCCTATGACTCTAAGAACGTCCAGTTCTGTTCTGTAGAACCGCGAAAGAATGCATACTTCATACTTGTAAGTTGCAAATTGTGAAGCTTGTTGGCTCACCAATTTTTTTTCTGATTGTCAGGTGCTGCTATGCGTAGGAGAGCACTTGGCCAAGCACATCAACTTGGAGTTCAGAAAAGAATCCGTTCTTCAGAGGGTGAGAGGGGGATTGAAAAATCACTGATCGTTCAGGAACCCTGGCGTGAACTATATGGGTGACGAAGTTCTTGCATGTTGGCGCCCTCAGAACTTGGCTTATCGGCCATACATATATTGAGCTTGAGTGAATTGTGGTATTTTGTATCTTGAATCATGGGAACAGGATTCAGTAACTTACCTTCAGTAAGTCACGGTGTAACTGGAGGCTCTATATCTGACGTCCATAGCTCATCTAACGGTTGCAACTTATTCGAAGTGCTCAGGTCTTGTCGTTTCGGCGAGAAAACCACGAGCCGTTGCGGGAGGCAGGCCACACGTCCACACGGCCACACCCAAGCTATGACGATGTGTATATGACGTCAGACTCATGCGCATCTGATCTGGGCTCTCGAGATAGATAGATCTCTGCGATCAACGTGGCTATCCTGCTCTATATTTGCATGCACGGTCAGCTAGTCAGCTCCGATACGATCGTATTAAACCGTCGTTTAATCGTGTGTTGGTATCATGATATGATGATACAGGTTTCATGCATGACTTTGGCGTTCATGCAATACTGCACAACTACTGACAACTTGTGCAACTGCATGCAAGTTTGCGTCATTTTCGTGTCAAATCTGAACACTGAAGCCGGCCGCATCTATCCTTTTCCAGCGCCGAACCACCCCAATCACCCACTGGCCATTGCACCAGCTACGTACCTGCTCTCGCCTTTACGTCATACAGAGTAGTATACAACTGTTTTGCCTATTCCAAAGGGCAGAGTACGTACAGGCCTACACGACCGCACTTAAAACAACAATGATGCTAAACGCAATTTATGTATTTCTTTCCTACCTTTCAAATTATTATTTATTTTATCTTAAGTCAAATTTATCTAATTTTAACTAAATTTTTAAAAATATATAATAATGTATATACTATCAAATAAAATAATTATCAAAATATATTTATTTAATTAATCTAATTTGATATTGTAGATGTTAAAACATTTTTTAAAAAAATGGTAAAAATCTGATAAATTTAATTTACAATAAATTAAAGTGAATAATAATTTGGAACAAAGAAAGTGCTATATTATCTAGCTATAAGCTTGTGCCGTGGGAGTCAAAAATATCTGGGGACGTGACCGGCCACGCTTCGCCATCTTTGCCTGTTGCCATGGTCGTCAACTCTTGCATCTTAAACTTTCGTTTTCAAACGTGGGCTCTTACCACTATTACCAGGATCGTTATCACGTCTGACTGTATCGTTCATGCATGTAGCACTGAGTAGCAGCGTTACTACTGTCAACTTGCGTAGGTTGCATGTAAATTTTCGAGTCGTTGTCCAAATAAATGTTCACCTACTAGCTACCTAACAAACTGCATCGCTTCTTGTGATTTTCATTTCAGTCTCTATCAAAAAGACCATTCAGTGATTAACTAGGCGGTGAATGTCTCCTAGTTTCCGGTGTAGTAAAACTGGAAGTAATCAAGAGTTTCTTTTTTAGACAAAAGTAATCAAGAGTGCTTAACTCTTACTAACTTGCAATTTCCATCTTTTACTCAGTAATTTGGATATTCAGAAGTAAGTAGTGGTGAGCGCGTCAGGTAGCTGGTGAAACTTTGCCCACTTTTTAGACACTATTAATTCACATGTTCAAACTTCAACTAGTACTTGAGCTTTCCAGCATGGAATTCGAATCTGTACTGTTCTAAACTTCTAACAGTACTTGTTAAATCTTACAACTCGTGAACCTTCTTCAGAGCATGACAATTGTCTGCGCACGGTCTTCAGAGTGGAACTTTGTGGGCCCTATTTTCCCATCAAGAGAAGTTAGTGTGTAGGCCGGGCCTTCTAGTTTCATGATGTTGTTGGGCCTCCAGTGATGATGAGCCTAAAACATATAACCGCCAAAAATTCCAGATAACTACGAAGTATGAGAGAGTCTTGGTCAAAGTCATATCAGTTAAATACCTCGACTGCGATTGGACTTGTAGTCCAATGGTAGGACGGTCCAGTGGGACGCTACCCACCAGGGTTCAAATCCTGGTGCTCGCACCTTTTCCTGGGATTTTACCAGGATTTACCGGCGCTATGCGTTAAGTGGTAAGCGGCGTTCCCGTCGACAACGAGTCTCCAGATCTGCCGGTGCTCTGCTCAGTCCTTCGGAGGTGCTCATAGGGCTAGAGCAGCAGGTGCTGTAGCGAAACTGATTGCAAAAGAGGGTAAATTGGCCACTTTAAGATTACCATCTGGGGAGGTCCGTTTGGTATCCCAAAACTGCTTAGCAACAGTCGGACAAGTGGGAAAGATTAAAAAGGGTAAGAAAGTTATCCGGTCGGTTGTCCGACAGTGCCGTAGTTGAATAAGCATTTCCTTTATTTACTTCTTCAGTATCCTTCGAGTCTTCGGTACGCTTTGAATCCTTATGGGGAAGTCTATAAATTATACGCCCCTTGCTGGAATCATAACGACTTACTTCAATTTTGACCCTATCCCCCATCAGTATTCGTATAGAGCTAGACCGGATCTTTCCTGAAATATAGCCCAGGATGATGGTGTCATTCTCTAGGCGAACACGGAACATTCCGTTGGGTAGGGCTTCCGTAACTAAACCTTCGAAAGTAACTTTTGCTTCTCTCGGGTTTTTTTTTCTCTCCAATTTTTTTTCCTGTCATATTTTTTTCTCCTATTTTTCGATTTTTATTTTCAAAATAGGAAGTTCGAGATAGAATTCGGGTACTATAGGGGAAGCCATTACATACGTGTATTCATAGGGGTGAGTGCGCGTGCGTGTGTGAGCGTCTGCGTTGTACTGTGTAATATCAAAAAAAAAAAAGTTAAATACCTCGACTTGTGAGATTTAATAATCCATGATTACGCTTGCTTGCCTACCAAGTACTAGTGGAGTACCAATTAACAAGGCCCTTCTCACAAGTGGCAGGTGCATATTTACCCTTCCTCCTGGCTGTCAGTACTTGAGACTTGAGAGAAACCACAGACTTCTCTTTCCTTTCTCAGCATCCACACAAAGCAGTTTCCCCTTGTAGCTAGCTCACAAAACACAACAGCAAAGCACAACCATGAGGGTAAATATCTAACCTCTTCTTGTTTTGTATATTCGTATCCTCTTTGCTTGTGTTAATTTTGTTTTCCACAATTTGTGAACTTGTTGGTTTGCACCTGTCAAATTCTTTCAGAAGGAGATCATAATCCGGATGCATGTGAAATCCGACAAGTGCCAGGCCAAGGCCATGAAAGTGGCAGCGGCAGTCAGCGGTATGGGTGCATGCTCTGCTCTTGTTTAAATTTGCCATGAGAATTCTGGAATCTGAATCAGTTGTTCTTACGAGCATCAAAAGATTAATCGATGGATTGATTTGCTCTTGGAGCAGGAGTGGAGTCCGTGACGCTGGCCGGCGGCGACAAGAGCCTGCTGCTGGTGATCGGCTCCGGCGTGGACTCCAACAAGCTGGTCAAGAAGCTCAAGAAGAAGGTGGGCGAGGCGGAGATCGTGGAGCTGCGGACGCACGACTCGTTCGAGCCGGCGGCGCTCCCGCTCCCGGGGACCAAGCGGGAGGCGGCGGCCATGGCGGCGGCGGCGCGGTCGCCGTACGGCGGCCACAGCCACCTCCACCAGTGGCAGCACAACGCCTACGCCGCGGCGCCCACCAGCCCGTACGCCTACCACTACTACCCGTCGCCGGTGGGCGGCGCCGCCGGGGGCTACGGCTATGGCTACGGCTACGGCGGCTACGGGGCCAGGGTCAGCGGCTACTCGCTGGCGGCGGCGCAGAGCCACCCAGCCAACTACTCGCCGCTGGTGGAGAGGCATGACTACCAGCCCATGGGCAACAATTCCTCCTCCTCGGCCGCCGCCAGCAAGCAGCGGAGGCAGAGCACGGCGGCGGTGCCGCGCCGTGGCAGCAGCAGCGGCAGCGGCAGCAACAGCTGCGCCATACTCTAGTATGGCACTATGGTGGCGTGCAAAGGCGATGCGGCCATGATCGACAGCGTCGAAAACTTGGAACCTGGCTGCACTGCAAGGTGTTGCAGAGCAACTGCCAGCCGCTGCCTGAATCTTTGACGCCTGTTTCTCATGGAAACCATGTGTGTTACTCCTCCATGTGTGGATTTGCTGTCTGTGTTCTTTTTTGGGGCTTGGATTAGGCGTCGAAGGATGTAAATCTGTAAAGATGTTTCTGTCGGGTGGATCAAAGTGGAATTAGCTGATCTGTTAAACATGTGCCATATGTATTTAGGAATCAACTGTAAAGTTTACTCTCTTTTCTTCTTTATAAGAAAAAACTGTAAAGTTTACTTGTACATAACTAGACACCACATATGGT
>OAMR01000450.1:780209-811499 GCA_900205405.1 Echinochloa crus-galli | reverse complement strand
GGGGGGGGGATTTTTTTGGGCCACTCCCTTCAACCAACTTGAGCTTGTGGTAGTGCCTTTACCCACTGTGACAATCATGAAGGCATTGAAGAGTTCCCTATCACTTTTATCACCAGGGCTATCCATTCCTACCCAAGGCCACTTATCATGTTTCCACCGGAACCAACACCATCGGAGCCTGAGGCTCTCGCAGATCGAGGATGCGAAGTCCACCCAAGTCCTTTGGTGTGCATACCTATTGCCAATTAATCAGGCAATGCTCGCCATTCACTTTCTTCGGCTCTTTCCCTTTCCAAAGAAAGTTTCTACTCATTCTGTCTATTTGCCTAATGAGCCATTTCTGAGCTGGGAGAATACATTCAAGTGGTAAATTGGATGTGAAGTTAAAACACTTTTGACCAATGTTTCTCGACCTACATATGATAGAAAATGCCCCTTCGAACCTGGTAATCTGCCTCCAATCTTATCTAGTAGCGGCTGCATGTCGACGCGCCTAAGCTTGCTGTGTGTGTAAATGTGTAATGGAAGACCAAAATACCTTCATGGGAAGGAGCAAATCACCTCGACGTGCCTCAAAAATAATGTCATTGTTGCAACGTATGGGGAAAATCTCTGTTTTGCCTATGTTAATTCGCAGTCCTGAGCAGCACCCAAATATGTCCATTCAGGTGTTGTAGCTCCTTCCTTGATGGTCTCCAAACAGTGCTGCGTCGTCCGCATATAAGGAGCATGGAAGCTTAGCTGCCCTCAGGAGGATCGACTTTAGTATACCTTTGTTGGTTGCTAGCTCAATTAACCTGTGTAGATGGTCGATAGCTCAAAAAAAAAAAGGAGAGGGTCGATAGCTAGATGAAGAGGATAGACGATAACGGGTCGCCCTGTTGTAGCCCTCGGGCATGTTACTGCATACTCCGTAGTAAACTAACCAGCAATTGTTTATCAACCATATTCTGATAATTACCCTACTGTAACAAGAGCTGACGCTCGAAGGGTAACTGAACCGGCCGGGCACTGCTTTATTTGTTACCCCCCTTTGAATCCTTTGGCAGCTATCAAACAAGATTAAGTTCAAGCAGTGTGGATATATCAAACAACATAAGCCAAATTAACCCGCTGAATAAGATTTAGCTAAGACCTATCTAACAGGTGTGTTCTCCATGGATTTTGAAAGCCTTAAACTCAGTGCTTTTCCATTGGTGAGAGGTCAAGTCACGGGACTTCGTCACTTTGCTCTCTGGTCAACTGCCTCTGGATCGTCCAACCTCTGAGTATGATTCACGTCGGTTTCAAGGAGCAAAATTTTCCTGCTCCTGAGATCGACAAGCGAGAAATTTGGCGGCTCGTTGATAAAACAAGAGCGCTGATGCATTCTGCATGCTCGTGTCAGCTAATGGCACTACTATTAGTGGAGTATACGAAGTGGTAGTGATTAACACGTGCACGAATTATATCTCTCCGTGACGTAATCTCCGATGCAAGCCTGACAACGTCGTTCATTGAAGTGCCGAATCTGCAGGAAGATGGTACGTTGAAAAATTCTGAGTGGTGGTGTTGAAAAAGACGGGAAGGAGCTCCTGACAGGCTGTGCGGCCCATCGTTTTTTCGGGTGGGCGAGCGGCTGGTAGCCCATGATGTGGGAAGGCCCAATCTATATTGGGCCTCTCGATTCCTTAGGTTCGAGCACGAGAAGTGCTGCCACGCTCTCGCGTAGAACGGCCGGAATTTGCTTCTGCCGAGTTTGAGGGTGGGCTGGACTGTTCCGGATCGAGGAACAGTTCTCTACAGTCTCGCGTAGATCCGGATCGAGGAATTCAGATGAGTTCGGGATTTATTTATTTATTTATTTATTTTTTTGCGAAAGAGGGCTGGACTGGACCTAGATAGGGTACTTTTCCACAATATCTACCCATTGTGTTAGTGTAGCCCAACATGATGGTCCACCTCACGTGTCAAATTTTGCACTCATGCCTCATAACCACTCTACGAAGTGTGAGAGAGTCTTGGTCAAAGTCATATCAGTTAAATACCTCGACTTGTGAGATTTAATAATCCATGATTACGCTTGCTTGCCTACCAAGTACTAGTGGAGTACCAATTAAAAAGGCCCTTCTCACAAGTGGCAGGTGCATATTTACCCTTCCTCCTGGCTGTCAGTACTTGAGACTTGAGAGAAACCACAGACTTCTCTTTCCTTTCTCAGCATCCACACAAAGCAGTTTCCCCTTGGAGCTAGCTCACAAAACACAGCAGCAAAGCACAACCATGAGGGTAAATATCTAACCTTTTCTTGTTATGTATTTTCGTATTCTCTTTGCTTGTGTTGATTTTGTTTTCCACAATTTGTGAACTTGTTGGTTTGCACCTGTCAAATTCTTTCAGAAGGAGATCATAATCCGGATGCATGTGAAATCCGACAAGTGCCAGACCAAGGCCATGAAAGTGGCAGCGGCAGTCAGCGGTATCAATGCTCTGTTCTTGTTTTTTTGAAGGAACATGCTCTGTTCTTGTTTGCCATGAGAATTCTGAAATCTGAATCAGTTGTTCTTACGAGCAAAAGATTAATTGATCGATTGATTTGCTCTTGGAGCAGGAGTGGAGTCCGTGACGCTGGCCGGCGGCGACAAGAGCCTGCTGCTGGCGATCGGCACCGGCGTGGACTCGAGCAAGCTGGTCAAGAAGCTCAAGAAGAAGGTGGGCGAGGCGGAGATCGTGGAGCTCAGGACGCACGACTCGTTCGAGCCGGCGGCGCTCCCGCTCCCGGGGACCAAGCGGGAGGCGGCGGCCATGGCGGCGGCGGCGCGGTCGCCGTACGGCGGCCACAGCCACCTCCACCAGTGGCAGCACAACGCCTACGCCGCGGCGCCCACCAGCCCGTACGCCTACCACTACTACCCGTCGCCGGTGGGCGGCGCCGCCGGGGGCTACGGCTACGGCTACGGCTACGGCGGCTACGGGGCCAGGGTCAGCGGCTACTCGCTGGCGGCGGCGCAGAGCCACCCGGCCAACTACTCGCCGCTCGTGGAGAGGCATGACTACCAGCCCATGGACAAGGACAAGAATTCCTCCTCCGCCGCCGCCGCCTCCAGCAAGCGGAGGCAGAGCACGGCGGCGGTGCCGCGCCGTGGCAGCAGCAGCGGCAGCAACAGCTGCGCCATACTCTAGTATGGCACTATGGGCGATGCGGCCATGATCGACAGCGTTGAAAACTTGGAACCTAGCCGCTGCCTGAATCTTTGACGCCTGCTTCTCATGGGAACCATGTGTTTACTCCTCCATGTGTGGATTTGCTGTCTGTGTTCTTATTTGGGGTTTGGATTAGGCGTGTAAAGATGCAAATATGTGAAGATGTTTCTGTCGGGTGGAACGAAGTGGAATTAGTCGATCTGTTAAACATGTACCATATGTATTTAGGAGTTAACTGTAAAGTATACTTGTACATAACTACACACCACATATGTGATATGTTTTTGTCAGTATCACGTACTACAGTACAGTATATTTACCGCATTCACTATTTCTGTCTAATGCTCCAGAGTGGCATATCTGAGCTTCGCTGTTTAGGTATCGGACATCTCTGATCTTTGATGCTTCGGTATCTGACATCTCTGAACTTTGATGCTGCCATCAATCATCCCGGTTAAGAAATGTTCAATCTAGGCCCCAGTGTAGTGGATTAGTATGAAGAATCACCATCAGTCACTCCACCTATACTACTGAAAGTCTGAAACGGTTTTTATTACAGTATCAGTCTAATGGGCATATTTCTACCGTGGATCCAAACAATTTGATAAGGCCCATCCTAGCTGTCGTCCAACTGAATAGGACGGGAAACCGACGTGGGTTCAAAACAATATAAAAGATCCTTTATACCAACCGAGCAGTGGAGTAGATCAACGAAGAATCACGAGGACTCATTCCACTGCATATGATAAACTAATTAACCAGCAATTTGTCAACCATATTCAGATGATTGCCCTTTGTGACAAGAGGCAGAGCTAATCTTCGAAGGTAACTAAACCCTCTGTACCCTCTAATTTTCTGGCAACTATATCAAACAAGATTCTAGTAAGAGGTGATTAAGATTTAGCTAACACCTATCTATAGGAGGTGTTTTCTCCATGGAATTTGAAAGCTTTAAACTCAGTGCTTTGCAGTGACCGTGTTTGTCCATTGGCGAGGTCAAGTCACGGGGCTCTGTCACTTTGCTCTCGGATCAACTGCCTCTAGATCTTCCAACCTCTGAGTATGATTCATGTCGATTTCAAGAAGCAAAATTTCCTGCTCATGAGATCGACGAGCGAGAAATTTAGCGGCTCGTTGATAAACAAAAAGCGGATGCACTATGCTTTCTGCATGCTCGTGTCAGCTAATGGCACTACTATTAGTGGAGAAGTAGTGATTAGCACGTGATCGATTTGAACTGCCCTGACAATTGCCAGCGGCTGCCCGAATCTTTGACGCCTGCTTCTCATGGGAACCATGTGTTTACTCCTCCATGTGTGCATTTGCTGTCTGTGTTCTTTTTTGGGGTTTGGATTAGGCGTCGAAGGATGTACGTAAATCTGTAAAGATGTTTCTGTCCGGTGGATCAAAGTGGAATTGGTCGACCTGTTAAACATTTTTTTAGATTAAGGGAAAAATCCGGCCTCCAACATTCACACTTGAATGCTTTACAGCCAAAGATACAAGACAGCAGTGCTCAGACTGCAACCTGCCATCAGGCACTACACAGGTTCAGAACTAAAACAAAACCAGCCACAAGTTCAAGCTAAGAAGCATAACACTCAAAAGTTTAACAGCAAGGTCTTATAGCAGACTATCAACTGAAGTTAAACAGGTGCCATCTACTAGCCTTCAATTCTGTTCATCATTTTCCATCCAAACTTGTTGAAGATCTCCATGACTGTGACCTCCAATTTACCACAATTCTCTTTCATGGCATTTCTTTCTTCCTCTTTAGACAGTAGGGACCAACTCCTTTTCCAAAAAGTCGACCAGTTAAAGATGTACCATATGTATTTAGGAATTAACTGTAAGGTTTACTTCTCTTTTTTGAGAAAAACTGTAAAGTTTACTCCTTTTTTGTGAAAAAACTGTAAAGTGTACTTGTATATACCACAGATATTTTTGCCACTACTACGTACTACTACTTCTATCTAATCTTCCAGAATGGTCTGAGCTTTGCTGTTTAGGTTTAGGTATCGGAAATCGCTGAATTTTGATGCTTAGGTGTCTGACCTCTCTGAACTTTGCTTCTGCCATCAATCATCCCGGTTAAAAATTGTCCAGAACTAAACACTTTGTGTAGGGAAGTAGTTTGAAGAATCACCATCAGTCACTCCATTAAATTTCTATACTACTGAAACGTTTTTTATCCAGTCACATTCTAATGACATATTTCTTCTGTGGTTCAAAACAATTAGCACTTGGAAGTTGTAAATGATAAAAGCCCATCCTAGCAATTAAATTTCTCATACTACTAAAACGTTTTTTATCCAGTCTCATTCTAATGACATATTTCTACTGTGGTTCAAAACAATTAGCACTTGGAAGTTGTAAATGATAAAAGCCCATCCTAGCTATAGTCCAACCGATTAGGATGGGAAACAGAAGAGGGTTCGAAACAATATAAAGAAATCATTTATACCAACTGGGTAGTGAAGTATATCAACGAAGAATCACGAGCACTCACTCCACTACATAGTAAACTTTTTTTTTAACGGACAGAAGAGATTTGCCGAATTTTTATTAGAAGAGAAAAGAAAGATACATAAACACACAACTGGGTGTTTAGAGCATCTCTAAGAGACTAGTAATAATCCTAACTAAATTTAAAGATTAAGAGCTTAGATAAAAAATAAAAAGTTCCCAAAAGCAAGGGTAAACCAATAAACTCTTTAAAACTGGCGAGCGCGGATGGAGAGCGCACCTAGCTAGGTAAAGATAGCTAGCGAAGGGGAGGAGATAGCTGTTGGATGCAATTTTTCTCTTTTCTCTTTTTTTAGCTAGCCAACGGGATATACAAGAGCTCTTGGAGATGCTTTTAGCACCAAAGCACAAGGCCGGGGGGCACAACTAACTCAACCGGAAACAATCGAAAACAAACAAAAAAACTACTAGATACTAAATAAAGACTACGCCATCTAAATTTTTTGGGGCCGCTCCCTCCAGCCAATTAACTTGAATGCTAGAAGCTTTTTTTAGTGCCTTTACCCACTATGACAATCGTCGAGGCATCAAAGAGTTTTCTAATTATCACAAGAGATATCCATTCTTACCCAAGGCCGCCGTGTATATATCATGTTTCTACTGGAACCAGCACCATCGGAGCCTGAGGGCTCTCATTAGACGGTCAAGATCAATGATGCCAAGTCCGCCCAAGTTCTTTGGTGTGGGTACCGTTGACCATAATCAGGCAATGCCTGCCATCACTTTCTTCGGCTCTTTCCCTTTCCAAAGAAAGTTTCTGCGTTTTGGCTATTTGCCTAATGAGCCATTTCTGAGCCGGGAGAATACAGTCAAGTGGTAAATTAAATTGACTGCGAGGTTAAAACACTTTTGACCAATGTTTCTCGTCCTGTCGATGATATAAAACACCCCTTCCAACCTGGTAATCTGCGTCCAATCTTATCTAGCAGCGGCTGCACATCGACGCGCCTATAAGCTTTTTAGATAACGGAACCATGTTCCGGCCTCAACAATTCAAGAATTGTCTACAGCCAACAGTTAACAAGAAAGCAGCACCTAGGCTGCACAAGTACAGACCTCACTCCACTAACAGTAACCAGGAAAAACAACCAGGCTACTCCAACACAACCGAAAACCAAACAGCAACTAGTCTGCACCGAAATACAGAGAGACCACAAACTGCTACACAGTTTTGCAGAGCCCCAAAACAGCACGCTCAGCACTACTACTCGATGCGCTTCAAAACATTCCACCCAGACTTGTGAAAAAACTCCAGCTACTACCTCCAACGCACGGCAACCTTCCTTCAGTCTAATTCTTGCTTCTTCTTTAGAGAGGACAGACCAGCTCCTGATCCAAAACGTCCCCCTAAATATTACCTGCAAAATAGATTTGTATTGTGACTTTTGAAAGATTAGATTATTCCTACTGATCCACAAGACCCAGCAAAATGCTGCAACACCGATCAGCACAAGGTTCCTTTGCTTGTTTGAAAAACTTCTAAGCCAAGGACCAAAAAGATGCTCCACACTCTCCGATTTTGAAGTTCCAAAAGTAAAACTAACAGGATTCCACATAAGTTTAGCCATGGGACACTCAAAGAAGAGGTGCTGAATTGTTTCTAACTCCATACAAAAGCAACATTTAGTACACCCCTTCCATTTTCTTTTTACTAAGTTATCCTTAGTTAACACTACTCCGTTCCTAAGATACCAAAGGAAGATCTTAATCTTCAAAGGTACCTTGGCCTTCCACGCCCAGCAATTAACCGGAGTTCCTGCTTTTAATATTAAGTCATTATACATATTCTTCACCGAAAAATTTTTGCCGGCCGTCCAAATGAAAGAGTCACTGCGATCATTAAGATTCACCATCATACAACTCCTCACTATACAGACCCATTAGTCCCAATTCTCCCCCACTATAGCGCGTCTAAAAGATACATTTAGTGGTGTAGTACTATGTACTTGGGCAACCGACACATTTCTTTTTCTCACTACATTATACAGTGAGGGGTACTTTTCCATTAAAGGTTCTTTTCCTAGCCAAGTGTCTTCCTAGAATCTAGTCTGGGTACCATCTTGTACCTTAAACCTACCCCTCTCCAAAACCAGCTTTTTAACTTCCATTAATCCGGATCAAAACTGTGAATCTCCTTTCTTTCTCTCTACTTGTGATAGAGTTTTGCCCTTTAGGTAATGGAAGACCAAGATACTTTCCTGGGAACGAGCAAATCTGCCTGTGAATCCGGACGCGCCTATAAGCTTGCGTGTGTGTAATGGAAGACCAAGATACTTTCCTGGGAACGAGCAAATCTGCCTGTAAATCCCTCCAGAGCCTAAGAAATAATGTCGTCATTGTTGTAACATATTGGGAAAATATCTGTTTTGCCTATGTTAAATTGTTAATTCCCAGTCCTGAGCAGCACCCAAACGTGTCCAAACGTTGGTTCAGGTGTTGTAGTTCCTTTCTTGTTGGGTTTGCAACCGGCGCCGCCGCGTCGTCCGCATATAAGGAGCATCGAAGCTTAGCTGCCCTCGGGAGGATCAGCTTTAGTATACCTTTGTTGGCTGCTAGCTCAATTAGCCTGTGTAGAGGGTCGATTGCTAGGATGAAGAGGGTAGACGATAAACAGGGGTGGTAAACTAACCAGCAATTGTTTGGTAACTACCCTACGTGGTAACTGAACTTTGGCAGCTATCAAACAAGATAAGTTCAAGCAGTGTGGATATATCAAACATCGTAAGCCAAATTAACCCGCTGAATAAGATTTAATTAGCTAAGACCTATCTAGCGATGTGTTCTCCATGGATTTTGAAAGCCTTAAACTCAGTGCTTTTCAGTGAGGCTGTGCTTGTCCATTGGTGAGAGGTCAAGTCACGGGACTTCGTCACTTTGCCCTCTGGTCAACCGCCTCTGGATCGTCCAACCTCTGAGTATGATTCACGTCGGTTTCAAGGAGCAAAATTTTCCTGCTCCTGAGATCGACAAGCGAGAAATTTGGCGGCTCGTTGATAAACAAGAGCGTTGATGCATTCTGCATGCTCGTGTCAGCTAATGGCACTACTATTAGTGGAGTATACGAAGTGGTAGTGATTAACACGTGCACGAATTATATCTCTCCGTGACGTAATCTCCGATGCAAGCCTGACAACGTCGTTCATTGAAGTGCCGAATCTGCAGGAAGATGGTACGTTGAAAAATTCTGAGTGGTGGTGTTGAAAAAGACGGGAAGGAGCTCCTGACAGGCTGTGCGGCCCATCGTTTTTTCGGGTGGGCGAGCGGCTGGTAGCCCATGATGTGGGAAGGCCCAATCTATATTGGGCCTCTCGATTCCTTAGGTTCGAGCACGAGAAGTGCTGCCACGCTCTCGCGTAGAACGGCTGGAATTTGCTTCTGCCGAGTTTGAGGGTGGGCTGGACTGTTCCGGATCGAGGAACAGTTCTCTACAGTCTCGCGTAGATCCGGATCGAGGAATTCAGATGAGTTCGGGATTTATTTATTTATTTATTTATTTTTTGGCGAAAGAGGGTTGGACTGGACGATACTCTTCCACAATATCTACCCATTGTGTTAGTGTAGCCCAACATGATGGTCCAACTCTACGTGTCAAGTTTTGCACTCATGTCTCATAACCACTCTGAACATCTATAAGAAATTCTCATGTGGGCTGTAATATATCTTCCCGTAAGTAGAACATTCGATAAACACGGAGATATGTGACCACGGAGAAACTGGAGGCCGAGTTTGTAAATTTAACTCAGTCGAAGAGTCAAACTGAGTTGGGAGTTTGGGACTTGTTATTTGGGCAGCCCAGAAAACAAATCAAGTAAAAAACCAGAGATTAGCTAGGATAACAGATGAAGTTCCAACTTCCAAGCCAGCCCTAAAAAGTGGGAAGAAACCAATTACAATTTACAGCCAAATCATTTTCTAAGTTAAATTTAACTATTGTTAGAGAAAAAACATTTACAACAGACTCTGTAAATGACTCTCCAAATTTAGTGGCTCTCCATCCCACCTCATTCGCTAGCATATCTCACTAGCCATCTTTACAAAATCTGTTGGATTACCCAATTAAATTACATGACTTTCTGTTTTTATAAAGGGCTATAATCTTTATATTTAGTTAACATAATATAGAGTTTCTTAGAGATGCTCTAAAGATGTTTAACAATAATAACATCAAAGTGTCAGCACCTACATGCTTACAATCCCAAGATGGAACAGTTTCAGCTAGTCTGCTGAGATTCTTGGGCACTTCGTTCAGCTGCATATGTTTTATTAGCCTCCTTAACCAAGGAAAACAATAATGCATAAGTCGCCGGTCTAGCTTTACGGGTACGCACTATGTGATCGTATATCTGCGGGCAAGAGGACCTGAAGATCTTGTCATCGTACTCCTGTGCACCTTCATGGAGCTTCAACCGCTCAACATCTGTAAACATCTGAAAGTAACACACATCGGCCCATTAACATGAATGACAAGTTTGCATCAATTGTAGCTCGGTGCAAATAATTTTACAAGAAATTACGATTTACCGTTTCAGGATTGTCTGCTACAATTCGTTCAGGGAAAAATATAATCATTAGAGATGTTGCAAGTTTCAGCAAGCTCCGATGCCAGACACAGCTTAATGTGCTCACCAACCCTTTTCAAGGGCGCAAAATATTTCTTCTCGATAAGTTCACAATCAAGCAAGGTAGCGGCCGCCAAAATAATACGCTCATTAACCTGGACACAGAGCATTGCGGAATCAATAAAAGAAAAATGCAGAGGCAACAATTTCTATAAAAGTATTGCATCCAAAAAATACTTTGATCAGTGCACAAATTATGAGTGTAAAACTAAATGACAAAGAAAGAATCATTTTGCATCAGATATATCATAACAGGAAAACTGGGACACCACTAGGCCAGCTTGTTGGATCTGAGCATTATATATTTCTACCGTGGATCGAAGCAATCAGCATTTCAGCAGTTGGAAGTTGTAAATGATAGAGCCCATCCTAGCTATAGTACAACTGACTAGGATGGGAAACAGACGAGGTTTCGAAACAATGCCAACCGAGCAGTGTAGTAGATCAACGAAGAATCGCAAGGACACGCTCCACTGCATAATAAACTAACTAGCAATTGTTTGTCAACCGATTGTTAGGTTTAGTCCCACATCGGAAATTGATGGTGGAGGAGCACAATATATAAGGCGGGGGCAGCCCTCACCTAACGGACTAGTCTTTTGGGTTGAGTTAGGCCTGGGCCTTGGTTGGTTATGGCTCCGATGGATCTGGGCATGATGGGGCGCCGACCCGTGGGTATAGCGGGTTGGGCCGGATTCCGTTGCGCACTCTAACACCGATTGCCCTACGTGAAAATTGCTGACGTTTGAAGGGTAACTTTTTTTTTGATGTAACAGGAGGGATTTTTAGGCCCCTACTGGATATATATTAAAAAGAACAGAGTATTTACAAATAATTACAAGTGAAAGAAGAGAGGAAGAGCAGTAGGATTACAAGTGTGAATCTAGCCAATGAGTAATGCTAGGTAAATATTTGTTCTTTGCTCTGTGGATAACCAAGGCAAACTCATATGAACGTTTGTTTTGCTGCATCCAAAGGAGATATCCTTCTGATTGAAGATGAAGTTGTTTCTTGCTGTCCAGATTGCCCAACTCATAAGAATAGTAATCTCCATGAAAAACTGTTTACCAATTTGTTGCTTGAGATCTTCCAGGACTTGGAGAGGCTCTAGTTGACTGTTAATGTTGAGTTGGATGGAATTCCAACAAACTTGGGAGAAGGGGCAGAGAAGGAACAGGTGCTGCACTGTTTCATCAAGATTTGAAGTACATGAAACACAATTGTAATCAACACTCGGTGTCGATGCCAGACACAGCCTTAATGTGCTCACCAACCCATTTCAAGGGCGCAAAATATTTCTTCTCGATAAGTTCACAATCAAGCAAGGTAGCGGCCGCCAAAATAATACGCTCATTAACCTGGACACGGAGCATTGCGGAATCAATAAAAGAAAAATGCAGAGGCAACAATTTCTATAAAAGTATTGCATCCAAAAAATACTTTGATCAGTTCGCAAATTATGAGAACTAAATGACAAAGAAAGCATCATTTTGCATCAGATATATCATAACAGGAAAACTGGAACGCCACTAGGCAGCTGATAAACTCACCATCTCTGGTTTGACATCAAAGCCAAAACGAGCCAGCAGGAACCTTTTTAGTCCTTGACTCATGGGAAGGCGGTCCTCCCTAGTAAACTGTGATTTTTCTTGAGGCACTAAACTAGGCATGATATTCTTCAGGCCCCACATCACCTCCATCACAATTTCATCATGCAGGCAGGGTATACCCTGAAAAGAAGTGACAGTAAAAACTGTGGTCATAGTCCACAAACGTAAAAGCAAACAAGGAGTGCACGGACCATGCTTGTTTCTATGATTGTTTTATATTCAGGTTTCCCAACAACCAACATCTCCCCAGAACGGCACCATTTCTTGATCATCGCAGACAGATTTCTGTCAACACCAGTATCTAGCCTAATGGCGCTGGACTTGTCCTTAAAAGTTTTAATTGCCTGAGCCAAACGACCTGTCATGAAATAAACAATGAGAGCATGTCAAAGAGCCAGAAGAATTGCAAAACATGTCAAACAGATTGCTACCCAAATAAATTTGGATACAAGCAACGTAAAAGAAGTAGCAGAGGGAAGGGAAAGGATGCGGCACTAACATATCGTGCTCTATCAGCATCCGCGAAATTTGCCCATATATTCTGAAACAAATTGAAAGTAGAAAATTAGTCCATGACAAACAACAACAAGAGTAACCAAGCAAGGAAGAACAGAGCTATTACCTCCCTGGCATCCGGACGGCAGAGGTTCCCCCATCAAAAGATAGAATTGCAAAGCCAGAGGGCGTCTCAAACAGCACCGGCAACACTTCATCTTTCGCCGAGTTGTCCGCTGCAAATTTGTAGCAAATTAAAATTGAGCCAACAGGATTATACCAAGGTAAAACACACACGAAGAATGGATCCGAGGCTGAAAGCCTTCGTCTATGTACGCCCCATCGAACCCGATCCCCAAACCCTAACTCCCCGACGGCCGTGGGGTTCAGAGATCCGTGGGCCAAACACCCGCCGGCATTCATATGCTACTGCAAGTGAGGTTTCTCTATGGATTCCTTTCACATCTGCAGTAGCTACTCGAGTTTTTCCGGCCGAGGTGGGTGGATTGAGAGGGGGATCGGAGGTGGCGGCAAGCGGGTGGCTCACCTGTACTAGAGCCTGCTGCTGGCGATCGGCACCGGCGTGGGCCGAGTCGGCGGCGGTGCGGCGACATGGAGCGTCAGCAACAGCTGCGCCATACTCTAGTATGCTCCCTGCTCCCGTACGAAGGTGATGCGGCCATGATCGACGCCATTGCAACCTGCCTAGCTGCAAAGGCCGGTGTTGCAGAGTAACTACCAGCTGCTGCTTGAATATATCTTGATGTCTGCTTCTCGTGGGAACCATGCATAGTGTTTAGTCCTCCATGTATTTTTCGGGTTTGGATTAGACGTCGAGTACGTGGAAGGTTGTAATTTTGGAAGATGTTTATGTCGATGGATCGAAGTGGAAATTAGTCGACCTGTTAAACACTTAAACATGTGCCATCTGTATTACTGTAATTTTAGTCTTTTTTTAATGATGAAAACTGTAAAGTTTACTTGTACTTACCACATTATCTGAGATGTTTTTGTCACTACTACTAACTACTATATATTTACTGTACTGACTACTTGTAATCCTCCAGAATAGCATCTCTGAGCTTCGTTGCTTAGCAGCTTAGGTATCGGATATCTCTGAACTTTGATGCTTAGGTATATCTGACATCTCTGAACTTTGCTGCTGCCATCAATCATTCGGGTTAAGAATAGTCCATGCAGAACTAAACACTCCGTGTAGTGTAGTAGTGTGAAGTTATCACCATCATTCACTCCACTAAATTTCTAATACTACAGAAAGTGTTTTTTTTCAGTATCACTCTAACGACATTTGCTAATGTGGATCAAAACTACCAGTTGGAGGTTGTAAACGATAAAGCCATCATAGCTATAGTCCAACTGGGCAACTGACTAGGATGGAAAACTGACGAGGGTTCAAAACGATACAGAAGATCCTTTATAGTTTATATACCAACCGAGTAGTGAAGTAGATCAACAAAGCATCACGAGGACTTATTCCACTGCATATATAATAAACTAACCATCAATTGTTCGTCAACCGTATTCTGATGATTACCCTAGCTATGTGAAATAAAGAGCTGATGTTCGAAGGTGAACGGTGAACCTGAGCCTTCTTCGCTGTACCCTATCTAATTCTTTGGCAGCTATGAAACAAGATTCGAGTAGTGCCGCTATATAAAACAACATAGGCCAAACTTTTTGAGTTTGAAAGATAGCTAAGCACATGTTCCATGCGGTGTAACATAGGCCAAACTATTAACCCGTTGATCAAGATTTAGCTAACACTAGTATTTAGCAGGCGTGTTCTCCGTGGAATTTGAAAGCGCTTTTCAGTGAAACCGTGCTGTCCATTGGTGAGGTCAAGTCACGGGCTTTGTCACTTTGTTCTCGGGTCAATTACATCTAGATCTCCCAACCTCTGAGTATGATTCATGTAGGTTTCAAGAAGCAAAATTTTCTGCTCCTGATCGAGATCGACGAGCGAGAAATTTGGCGGCTTGTTCATAAACAAGAGCGCCGGTGCATTATGCTTTCTACATGCTCGTGTCAGCTAATGGCACTACTATTAAGTGAAGCAGTAGTGATCACCACGTGCACGAATTGAATCTCCCTGACGTAATCTCCGATGCCAAGCCTGACAGCATCGTTCGTTTTTTTTTTTTGACATGAGCATCGTTCGTTGAGGAGCCGAAACTGCCGGAAGATACAACGCTGAAAAATTCGATAGTGGCGGAGCTGAAGAAAAAGACGGGGAGTAGTGAAAGGAAAGGAGCCCGGCAAGCTATTGGGCCCATCGTTTTTTCGGGGCGGGCGAGTGGCTGGTGGCCCATGAAGCGGCCAGGCCCAATACTCTCGAAGGGCCTCGACTCCTTGTAGCTGCGGCCTTCTTGGGTGTTCCGCACTTCCACTGTTTCTCTCTCTTGACAAGCCTTCGGCCTTTCCGCCCTTCCTCCGATCGTCTCGCCGGCGACCAGCGGCCATGCGGGTGGCGCCCAGGGTGCTCGTCCTCGTCCGCGACGCCGCAGGCTATGGCGCGGCCCTTGCCGACGCTCTCCACCCGCCGCCGGGCTTCACGAGGTTTCCCCTCCCACCCAAAACCCTAGCTCAACTTTCCAACAAGCACATAGCTTCCGCTCACTGCCGCTGGATGATTCCGGCAGGGAGTCCTCGCCCTTCGAGCTCCCCCTCGGCAAGTACGGCCTCGACCGCGAGAAGGCGTCCGGCGATCTCCTGAGCTTCTCCGATTCCAGTGGCTCTCCTCAGGTAAACGGGCCCAAGAGGGTTTCCACCCATCTTATCGGTTCGATTCGTGTGCCACAAATTAAAACTTAGCTAAATGAACAGAAGGATTGTGTTTCTGATGCTAGATGAATTAGCTGAAGGTTACTAGACATACAACTATAATCCTTTAACAAAATGTGTACGAGTTACAACAGATTTTACTATCAAACTGGAAGATTAGTGTCATTCAAGGACATGCTTGGATGTTTCATTGGGTCTTGAAAGTCTCTTTTGGAATGGCTATGTAATTGTGGTTAGAAATTATTGAGCAAGACCAATAAGGGAGTGGACACCGGCTGTCTTCCTGTTGCTGATTTGTTGAGCTCCCTGAGAAATACAACTTCCTGGAAGCTCCAGGGTTAAGAAACTTTTTATTCTTCAGGGTTTGGTAGTATGTAGGCTGAGATCTCCCTTGATGGTTTAAAGAGGAAGATTTGTTTCACACACCTGACACCTTCATTATTAACTTGTCATGATTTAGAACATATAATTGGCAAACTGAGGATAGGGTCGTGGGTGCCATTTTGTTCTTGTTTTTGAACTTTCATCCTGACCTGATCTTATTGAACGCTTTGTGAATGGCATCCTTGTTTTTGTTGCTCTGATCCTGTCTACTCCCTCTGTCCCTTATTAACTGTCGCCCGGGAAGCGTGTTTGTGAGGGAAACACGGATTTTTAGCGACAGTTATTTAGGGACGGAGGGATTACCTCTTTTACTTGCAATACCGTGCCTGATGCGTCAATACTAAATGGTTTAGCGAGTATAACATATTATGTTTTCATGGTTTCATTCTTAAACCTCAATCAACTTATGACATTTGGACAACATTAAAAGGACAACATTGTAATGATTATGCAACTTGAGGCAATCGGTGCCAATGTAACAGGACACTTTCCTAGTGGGGTTCACACTCTCCTTTTTTTTTTCTTGCTCGAGTTTTATTGGATAAGGAAATAGGCAATGTTTTGGGAATTTAACATTTTTCCTATGCAATTGGTTTCGTCTTTCTTCTGCTAACAATATTTTATTAGTATTTGTCAATATGGTCCTTTTGTAACTGATATTGATCTGTTAGTAAGCTAATGCTACCGTAAGGCTGTTGGCTGTCAAGCTGTTAGTCCACTTTGAGGATTATTTGCTAATTGTTATGACATGAAACATCAGTTGTGTTCCTGCTGGCTTATATTTGAGCACTATATTTTTCCCTTATGTGCTCCATAAGAAAAGTTGTATTGAAGCTCCGTTTTATTGCCAGGTGTCGATTTTTGTTGTGCCAGATTATAAGCCTCCTCTTGCAGCGTGTGTTATGAATGAGGTCTTAGAACTGATCTCTTCTGAAGCTACCTCCACGGAGCGAGTTCTAATTGTCCCGTTCGTCACAAGATCAAGCTATCATCATGGTACAGGACAAGCAACAAAAACGTCGCCTGTACTTCATGGTGCTGAAATAGGGGCGACAACTGACTTTACTCACTTGTTGGTTGACGGGACTACTAAACCTCCTACATCCTTGCAAATACGTAGTGAACCAATACTATGTTTGCTGGAAATGGTGCGCGTGTTGAAGATGCCTACAGTTCTTGTCACTTCTGGTGGGCAGCAGCAAGGCAAAAGTTCTACAGTTTCTGATCTCGAGGTAATCTTAATTGTTTTTGTTAATTCTGATTAAATTATTCTTTACCTTATTTAAATCTCACGCCTTGGATAATTGTCTGTAATTCTGTATTTCTGGGTGCCTTTGCTTCTGTCATGCCATCCTTCTTTTGGTAGAAGCTCTGCAGGACCTAATCTTGCCAGAATTATTCTGATAAAATCCGAAACAATAGGCATGCTAAATAGCAATGTGAAATGGGTTAACCTGTGACCTTGGCAAGCCTTTTAAGATCTCTCTAAAATATTTGTGTCAACAGTAGATAGCATTTGTTTTTCCAGTTTTCTTCAGTCCAAATAGATATCTATTCATCATATTTTTTGGCATGGTCATCCTGTCTATTTCTTGGTGTTTGAGAGTCTGTATATTTAAAATACTGCAATGTAAAGCCTTTTAGATTTTCTGAATTATCATAATTCTTATGAAGCAGTGTGCACAGTGGCCATATCATTAAAATCATGCATGCTATGACTCTAAGAACGCTCAGTTCAGTTCTGTAGAACTGGGAAACAGTGCATACTTCATACTTGTAAGTTGCAAATTGTGAATCTTGTTGACTGTTGGCTCACCAAATTTCTTCTGATTGTCAGGTGCTGCTATGCGTAGGAGAGCACTTGGCAAGGCACATCAACTTGGAGTTCAGAAAAGAATCCGTTCTTGAGAGGGGGATTCAAGAATCACTGATCGTTCAGGAACCCTGGCGCGAACTATATGGGTGACGAAGGTCTCACATGTTGGCGCCCTCGGATCTTAGCTTATCGGCCATACATGTATTGAGCTTGAGTGAATTGTGGTATTTTGTATCTGGAATCATGGCATATCTGCTCTCAGTTAAAGTCTGTAATATGATGCTTATATAGCTCACCAGTCCACCAAAAAAAGTTGAACTTGTAGACTCTGATGTTTACAATTCATCACCTGCTTGGCAAAACAATTCATCAACAAGAGATCTGATGTATTAATTGTAGACTCTTCTGCAGTTGAACACGAACTGAACATTACCTCACGAACAGTATCCAGACTTCAGGTTTTACTAGTTTGGAACTACTAGTTTTGTTTCTGAACTGCTGGCTTCACTAGTCTTGTAGAGAGGTTTTAGCTTGCAAGCTGAAAGATTCTATCTATCGGGAGTACGTATAATTCGACAAAACTTATTCAAAAAAAAAAAAGAATCCCAAAAAACTGTGCCGGAACTCGCGCAAAACTATTGCTTAGGGTGCGTTTGAGCGTCAACTCAAACCGCATTCAAGAATACGAGATCCCAACCCCAACAATGGCGGCGGCACCGTGCGGCGAGTCCATCGCTAGTTACTGACGTGCCACAGGAAACCGGGCCGCCGCCGAATCGCCGTCCTCACCACCAGCTATCATCTCCGGCATTCCCCCAAGCACCTCCCATGGCGCCCCCTCCGTCGCCGCAGTCCCCGGCGGCGCTCATCGCGCATCTCGCCGCCGTGCTCGCCTCGCCGGACTGGCGCTTCCACCCCTCGCTCCCGCGCCTCCCGGCCCTCCTCGCGCCGTCGCTGCCCCGCACGCTCCTCGTCCCGCTCCCGCTCCGCCTCGCGGCCGCCGTCGCCCGCGCCGCCGCGCCGTCCCGCCACCTCCTCGACATCTCCCTCCCCGTCGTGCTCCGCCTCCACGACCTCTCCCCGCCGCCGCTCCGCCCGCTCTTCGACCGCCCCTTCCGCTCCCTCCTCGCCCACTTCTCCCGCTTCGCCCTGACGCCGCTCATGCTCCGCCTCTTCGCGCACATGCACCGCCACGCCCCGCCGGCGCCCACGGGCGCCACCTACAATGCGCTCATCCGTGCCCTCTGCCGCCGCGCCGACCTCCGCCGCGCCCAACGGTACCTCAGCCTCATGGTCCGCTCTGGCTGGCGCCCCGACGCGTTCACGTTCAACTCCCTGATCGTGGGGTACTGCTGCACGCAGCAGGTGGAAATGGCCCAAGACCTGTTCGACAAAATGCCACTGAGAGGGTTCCCCCAGGATGTGATATCTTATGCTGCGCTGATTGAAGGGCTATGTGAGACAGGGAGGATTGACCGGGCGCTGGAGTTGTTCAGGGAGATGGAGCAGCCAGACATGCACACATATGCAGCCTTGGTGAAGGGGCTGTGTGATACTGGAAGGGGAGAGGAGGGGATCTCTATGCTGCAGAAGATGAAGGAGCTGGGATGGAGGCCAAGCACTCGTGCTTATGCCGCAGTGGTTGATTTATGGTGTAGGGAGCAGAAGGTTGACAAGGCTGAGAAAATGCTGGGGGAGATGTTTGAGACCGGGTTGGTGCCTTCTGTTGTAACATGCACTGCTGTTGTGAATGCCTACTGTAGGAAGGGTAGGATGAGTAGTGCTCTGAGGGTGTTTGAATTCATGAAGTTGAAAGGGTGCGAGCCAAATGTGTGGACATACAATGCATTGGTGCAAGGTTTCTGTAATGAGGGGAAAGTGTACAAGGCAATGGCTTTGTTGGACAAGATGAGAGCATGCGGGGTAGAGCCAGATGTTGTGACATACAATTTGTTGATTCGAGGCCAATGCATCGATGGGCAAATAGAGAGCGCTTTCAGATTACTCCGTTTGATGGAAGGAAATGGTTTAGTTTGTGTCAACAGTAGGTAGCATTTGTTTTTCCAGTTTTCTTCAGTCCAAATAGAAAGCTATTCATCATGCTTTTTTTGGTATGGTCATCCTGTCTATTTCTTGGTGTTTGAGAGTCTGTATATTTAAAATACTGCAATGTAAAGCCTTTTAGATTTTCTGAATTATCATAATTCTTATGAAGCAGTGTGCACAGTGGCCATATCATTAAAATCATGCATGCTATGACTCTAAGAACGCTCAGTTCAGTTCTGTAGAACTGGGAAACAGTGCATACTTCATACTTGTAAGTTGCAAATTGTGAAGCTTGTTGGCTGTTGGCTCACCAAATTTCTTCTGATTGTCAGGTGCTGCTATGCGTAGGAGAGCACTTGGCAAGGCACATCAACTTGGAGTTCAGAAAAGAATCCGTTCTTGAGAGGGGGATTCAAGAATCACTGATCGTTCAGGAACCCTGGCGCGAACTATATGGGTGACGAAGGTCTCACATGTTGGCGCCCTCGGATCTTAGCTTATCGGCCATACATGTATTGAGCTTGAGTGAATTGTGGTATTTTGTATCTGGAATCATGGCATATCTGCTCTCAGTTAAAGTCTGTAATACGATGCTCATATAGCTCCACCAGTCCACCAGCAGTTGAACTTGTAGACTCTGATGTTTACAATTCATCACCTGCTTGGCAAAACAATTCATCAACAAGAGATCTGATGTATTAATTGTAGACTCTTCTGCAGTTGAACACGAACTGAACATTACCTCACGAACAGTATCCAGACTTCAGGTTTTACTAGTTTGGAACTACTAGTTTTGTTTCTGAACTGCTGGCTTCACTAGTCTTGTAGAGAGGTTTTAGCTTGCAAGCTGAAAGATTCTATCTATCGGGAGTACGTATAATTCGACAAAACTTATTCAAAAAAAAAAAAGAATCCCAAAAAACTGTGCCGGAACTCGCGCAAAACTATTGCTTAGGGTGCGTTTGAGCGTCAACTCAAACCGCATTCAAGAATACGAGATCCCAACCCCAACAATGGCGGCGGCACCGTGCGGCGAGTCCATCGCTAGTTACTGACGTGCCACAGGAAACCGGGCCGCCGCCGAATCGCCGTCCTCACCACCAGCTATCATCTCCGGCATTCCCCCAAGCACCTCCCATGGCGCCCCCTCCGTCGCCGCAGTCCCCGGCGGCGCTCATCGCGCATCTCGCCGCCGTGCTCGCCTCGCCGGACTGGCGCTTCCACCCCTCGCTCCCGCGCCTCCCGGCCCTCCTCGCGCCGTCCCTGCCCCGCACGCTCCTCGTCCCGCTCCCGCTCCGCCTCGCGGCCGCCGTCGCCCGCGCCGCCGCGCCGTCCCGGCACCTCCTCGACATCTCCCTCCCCGTCGTGCTCCGCCTCCACGACCTCTCCCCGCCGCCGCTCCGCCCGCTCTTTGACCGCCCCTTCCGCTCCCTCCTCGCCCACTTCTCCCGCTTCGCCCTGACGCCGCTCATGCTCCGCCTCTTCGCGCACATGCACCGCCACGCCCCGCCGGCGCCCACGGGCGCCACCTACAATGCGCTCATCCGTGCCCTCTGCCGCCGCGCCGACCTCCGCCGCGCCCAACGGTACCTCAGCCTCATGGTCCGCTCTGGCTGGCGCCCCGACGCGTTCACGTTCAACTCCCTGATCGTGGGGTACTGCCGCACGCAGCAGGTGGAAATAGCCCAAGACCTGTTCGACAAAATGCCACTGAGAGGGTTCCCGCAGGATGTGATCTCTTATGCTGCGCTGATTGAAGGGCTATGTGAGACAGGGAGGATTGACCGGGCACTGGAGTTGTTCAGGGAGATGGAACAGCCTGACATGCACACATATGCGGCCTTGGTGAAGGGGCTGTGTGATACTGGAAGGGGACAGGAGGGGCTCTGTATGCTGGAGAAGATGAAGGAGCTGGGATGGAGGCCAAGCACCCGTGCTTATGCGGCAGTGGTTGATTTATGGTGTAGGGAGCAGAAGGTTGACAAGGCTGAGAAAATGCTGGAGGAGATGTTTGAGACCGGGTTGGTGCCTTCTGTTGTAACATGCACTGCTGTTGTGAATGCCTACTGTAGGAAGGGGAGGATGAGTAGCGCTCTGAGGGTGTTTGAATTCATGAAGTTGAAAGGGTGCGAGCCAAATGTGTGGACATACAATGCATTGGTGCAAGGTTTCTGTAATGAGGGGAAAGTGTACAAGGCAATGGCTTTGTTGGACAAGATGAGAGCATGTGGGGTAGAGCCAGATGTTGTGACATACAATTTGTTGATTCGAGGCCAATGCATCGATGGGCAAATAGAGAGCGCTTTCAGATTACTCCGTTTGATGGAAGGAAATGGTTTAGCTGCTGATCAGTACACTTGCAATGTGCTGATTGATGCTCTGTGTAAAGATGGGAAAACTGATGAAGCTTGCTCTCTTTTTGATGGCCTGGAAGATAGAGGCATAAGACCTAATTCTGTGACATTCAATACATTGATAGATGGGTTATGCAAGGTTGGTAAAGTCGATGCTGCACAGACCTTTTTGGAAAAGATGATCTCTGCAGGTTGTGCACCAGATACCTATACATACAGTCCATTCATTGAAAATCTATGCAAGACCAAGGGATGGCAAGAAGGATTATCCTTTATAGATGAGATGCTAAAAAAAGATGTGAAGCCCTCGACGGTCAATTATACAATTGTAATCGACAAGTTATTCAAGGAGAGAAACTATGAATTAGCGACAAGAATGTGGGGGCAAATGGTGTCATTGGGGTGCAGTCCTGATGTAGTCACTTATACTACGTCTGTGCGTGCATATTGCAATGAAGGAAGGCTTGATGAAGCAGAAAATGTTGTGATGGAAATGAACAAAAGTGAGGTTACTATTGATGCAATGGCCTATAACACTTTGATGGATGGGTATGCATGTATTGGGCACACAGATGATGCAGTTGCAATCTTGAAGCTCATGACAAGTGTGGCTTCTATGCCAAACCATTTTACCTTTCTGATCTTGCTTAGACATCTTTTACAGCGGAGGCTAGCTGAACATTTGCCTTTGAAAGCAACTCGTGTTTGGAAGATCATAGAGCTTGCTGATATCTTTGAATTGTTTGAGCTAATGAAGAAGAATGGTGTCCCTTCTAGTGCAAGAGCTTATTTGGCCATCCTGGAAGGGTTTTCTGAAGATAGAAGACATGACGAGGTGACTTCATTGGTTTCTTGTATGAAAGAAGATAATCTACCCCTGAATGAAGATATATATACTGCTCTTGTTAATTGCTTTTGCAAATTGAGGATGTATCCTGATGCTTGGGCACTGCTTTGCTCCATGATTGGACATGGTCTTTTACCGAACTTGTTGTCTTACCAGCATCTGCTTTCTGGGCTTACTGCTGAAGGACAAGCGGATAGGGCTAAAGAAATATTCAGAGATTCCAGATGGAAAGACTACAACCCTGATGAAATTGTATGGAAAGTTATAATTGACGGCTTGATAAGAAAGGGCCACTCAGATATGTGTCATGACATGATATCCATATTAGAACAGATGAACTGCAAGCCAACTGATCAAACATATGCAATGCTGACTGAGGAATTGTCTGCCAGGGAAGAGTCTGCAAAATAACACATTCGCAGCTCACAGCAAAGTCTCTGTCAGTTATGCTTATGCAAACTGTGCCTCATCTGGTGCTCGTTCAAGCACAGGCTGTGTATCAGGCTATGCACACTAGAATTGCATAGATCATGGATCATTGAACACAGTGTTACACACTGCGTTCATGCCCTTGGAAAGGTAATTAATTGGTAGTTTCTGTTGTGACTTCTGTCTCATCATTATATTCTTGTAGCCTTGCCCTGTCCAAATCTTTCTGAACTAGATATTAGATATCAGATTCCTCTTATTCCACATATCTTTAGTTTTATGTTGACCAAGCGATTTGACAGTAAAGGCCCAACAGCACCGAGAAATAGTCCAGTAATGATGCATCAATTCTGACGTTTCTTTAAAAACAACACAACTGCCTGATACATGTTTTATGAGCTTTCAAGACCACTTCTTGTACTCTCTTTGTATGCATATGGTACAGCTTTTTGAAGGAACATTCGTTTCAGTAATCTTGACTTATATCAATTTGTTTCGAGTCTGAATAACAAAGAATATATTTATCTCCAAATTTATCAATCTGATTTAATGATGTTTCTTCTTTTTCTAGAACTGTGCATCGTTGAAGTTCTGTACAATGGTGCTCCTGAATGACCTGAGAAGTTGGTCATGGGACATCAGTCTGTTTATGCATGCATGCCAACAGCATTCGGGAGGGTTGACGTCTACTTGAGCCAAAAGCCCATATCAGGTTTTCAGTTTCTAAAGAAACCCTTTTATGAAATGAAGAAGAATAGCCAAGGATCACGATGGTTCTGTAAGATCTGTTCGTCTAAAGATCACTTTATAGTAATCGACCCATTTTTGCGGGTTTCATTTGTGAGTGGCAGGTATTGTTATCTGCACAACACACAGCAGGTCCAAAGGACCACACACATTGTGGATGAACGGTGCAAATTCTGGGAAAAGAAAAATTGTAGATGTATCTTTTTCTTGCTGCGGCTCACAGTTTGTGTGAAGCAACAGCGACCAAATATCTGACAGGAGAGCCATCCTCGGCTTGGGCATATTTTTGGGTAGGAAAATTACTGTTCTCTTTCTTGTTCCAATCCTAAGAGCAATATAGTGTGATTGATTTGTATGCAAGGTTTAAGGAATTGAGGCCTTGTTTAGATGTTAGAATTGGGAGGGTGAATTTGGGAGTATGATGTCACTTCGTAATCATTGCACCACTGTAGCATTTCGTTTGTATTTGTGAAAAACTGTCCAAAAATTGATTAATTTCCTCGCCCACTTCTCCCGCTTCGCCCTGACGCCGCTCATGCTCCGCCTCTTCGCGCACATGCACCGCCACGCCCCGCCGGCGCCCACGGGCGCCACCTACAATGCGCTCATCCGTGCCCTCTGCCGCCGCGCCGACCTCCGCCGCGCCCAACGGTACCTCAGCCTCATGGTCCGCTCTGGCTGGCGCCCCGACGCGTTCACGTTCAACTCCCTGATCGTGGGGTACTGCCGCACGCAGCAGGTGGAAATGGCCCAAGACCTGTTCGACAAAATGCCATTGAGAGGGTTCCCGCCGGATGTGATCTCTTATGCTGCGCTGATTGAAGGGCTATGTGAGACAGGGAGGATTGACCGGGCACTGGAGTTATTCAGGGAGATGGAGCAGCCAGACATGCACACATATGCGGCCTTGGTGAAGGGGCTGTGTGATACTGGAAGGGGAGAGGAGGGTCTCTGTATGCTGCAGAAGATGAAGGAGCTGGGGTGGAGGCCAAGCACTCGTGCTTATGCCGCAGTGGTTGATTTATGGTGTAGGGAGCAGAAGGTTGACAAGGCTGAGAAAATGCTGGGGGAGATGTTTGAGACCGGGTTGGTGCCTTCTGTTGTAACGTGCACTGCTGTTGTGAATGCCTACTGTAGGAAGGGTAGGATGAGTAGTGCTCTGAGGGTGTTTGAATTCATGAAGTTGAAAGGGTGCGAGCCAAATGTGTGGACATACAATGCATTGGTGCAAGGTTTCTGTAATGAGGGGAAAGTGTACAAGGCAATGGCTTTGTTGGACAAGATGAGAGCATGCGGGGTAGAGCCAGATGTTGTGACATACAATTTGTTGATTCGAGGCCAATGCATCGATGGGCAAATAGAGAGCGCTTTCAGATTACTCCGTTTGATGGAAGGAAATGGTTTAGTTGCTGATCTGTACACTTGCAATGTGCTGATTGATGCTCTGTGTAAAGATGGGAAAACTGATGAAGCTTGCTCTCTTTTTGATGGCCTGGAAGATAGAGGCATAAGACCTAATTCTGTGACGTTCAATACATTGATAGATGGGTTATGCAAGGCTGGTAAAGTCGATGCTGCACAGACCTTTTTGGAAAAGATGATCTCTGCAGGTTGTGCACCAGATACCTATACATACAGTCCATTCATTGAAAATCTATGCAAGACCAAGGGATGGCAAGAAGGATTATCCTTTATAGATGAGATGCTAAAAAAAGATGTGAAGCCCTCGACGGTCAATTATACAATTGTAATCGACAAGTTATTCAAGGAGAGAAACTATGAATTAGCGACAAGAATGTGGGGGCAAATGGTGTCATTGGGGTGCAGTCCTGATGTAGTCACTTATACTACGTCTGTGCGTGCATATTGCAATGAAGGAAGGCTTGATGAAGCAGAAAATGTTGTGATGGAAATGAACAAAAGTGAGGTCACTATTGATGCAATGGCCTATAACACTTTGATGGATGGGTATGCAAGTATTGGGCACACAGATGATGCAGTTGCAATCTTGAAGCGCATGACAAGTGTGCCTTCTATGCCAAACCATTTTACCTTTCTGATCTTGCTTAGACATCTTTTACAGCGGAGGCTACCTGAACATGTGCCTTTGAAAGGAACTCGTGTTTGGAAGATCATAGAGCTTGCTGATATCTTTGAATTGTTTGAGCTAATGAAGAAGAATGGTGTTCCTTCTAGTGCAAGAGCTTATTTGGCCATCCTGGAAGGGTTTTCTGAAGATAGAAGATATGACGAGGTGACTTCATTGGTTTCTCGTATGAAAGAAGATAATCTACCTCTGAATGAAGATATACATACTGCTCTTGTTAACTGCTTTTGCAAATTGAGGATGTATCCTGATGCTTGGGCACTGCTTTGCTCCATGATTGGACATGGTCTTTTACCAAACTTGTTGTCTTACCAGCATCTGCTTTCTGGGCTTACTGCTGAAGGACAAGCGGATAGGGCTAAAGAAATATTCAGAGATTCCAGATGGAAAGACTACAACCCTGATGAAATTGTATGGAAAGTTATAATTGATGGCTTGATAAGAAAGGGCCACTCAGATATGTGCCATGACATGATGTCCATATTAGAACAGATGAACTGCAAGCCAACTGATCAAACATATGCAATGCTGACTGAGGAATTGTCTGCCAGGGAAGAGTCTGCAAAATAACACATTCGCAGCTCACAGCAAAGTCTCTGTCAGTTATGCTTATGCAAACTGTGCCTCATCTGGTGCTCGTTCAAGCACAGGCTGTGTATCAGGCTATGCACACTAGAATTGCATAGATCATGGATCATTGAACACAGTGTTACACACTGCGTTCATGCCCTTGGAAAGGTAATTAATTGGTAGTTTCTGTTGTGACTTCTGTCTCATCATTATATTCTTGTAGCCTTGCCCTGTCCAAATCTTTCTGAACTAGATATTAGATATCAGATTCCTCTTATTCCACATATCTTTAGTTTTATGTTGACCAAGCGATTTGACAGTAAAGGCCCAACAGCACCGAGAAATAGTCCAGTAATGATGCATCAATTCTGACGTTTCTTTAAAAACAACACAACTGCCTGATACATGTTTTATGAGCTTTCAAGACCACTTCTTGTACTCTCTTTGTATGCATATGGTACAGCTTTTTGAAGGAACATTCGTTTCAGTAATCTTGACTTATATCAATTTGTTTCGAGTCTGAATAACAAAGAATATATTTATCTCCAAATTTATCAATCTGATTTAATGATGTTTCTTCTTTTTCTAGAACTGTGCATCGTTGAAGTTCTGTACAATGGTGCTCCTGAATGACCTGAGAAGTTGGTCATGGGACATCAGTCTGTTTATGCATGCATGCCAACAGCATTCGGGAGGGTTGACGTCTACTTGAGCCAAAAGCCCATATCAGGTTTTCAGTTTCTAAAGAAACCCTTTTATGAAATGAAGAAGAATAGCCAAGGATCACGATGGTTCTGTAAGATCTGTTCGTCTAAAGATCACTTTATAGTAATCGACCCATTTTTGCGGGTTTCATTTGTGAGTGGCAGGTATTGTTATCTGCACAACACACAGCAGGTCCAAAGGACCACACACATTGTGGATGAACGGTGCAAATTCTGGGAAAAGAAAAATTGTAGATGTATCTTTTTCTTGCTGCGGCTCACAGTTTGTGTGAAGCAACAGCGACCAAATATCTGACAGGAGAGCCATCCTCGGCTTGGGCATATTTTTGGGTAGGAAAATTACTGTTCTCTTTCTTGTTCCAATCCTAAGAGCAATATAGTGTGATTGATTTGTATGCAAGGTTTAAGGAATTGAGGCCTTGTTTAGATGTTAGAATTGGGAGGGTGAATTTGGGAGTATGATGTCACTTCGTAATCATTGCACCACTGTAGCATTTCGTTTGTATTTGTGAAAAATTGTCCAAAAATTGATTAATTAGGCTCAAAATGTTCGTCTCGCAGAGCACAACAAAACTGTGTAATTAGTTTTTTATTTCATCTACATTTAGTACTCCATGCATATTATGACATTTTGATGTGATGGAGAATCTTCTTTTTTCATAGTAAATTTAGGAGTGGAATTTGGGATCTAAACAAGGCCTTAATGTGCTTGCCAGCTCCTGGCGTCATCTGTCCATTCCTGAGCACGTCAAGCTCCATGTTCAAAGTTCACTGTGTAAAAAAAAATTCACATCACATCAAAATATCGACGTATGCATGGAGTACTGGATGTTGATGAAAAATTAAGTACATAATTTTATTATACTCTGCGAGACGAATATTTTAAACCTAATTAATTATTTTGAATAATTTTTTATAAATACAAATAAAGTGCTGAAGTGCTACAGTGACGCAAATCCCTCGTATTTTGCATCTAAACCCAAACATACAATGACGCCAAACAGTAGAGTAGCAGCGCCTTCTGGGGCGATGCAGCAGACTGTGACAGCTGGGCCCGGAGATCCCGCTCTCGCACGCTCCAGCCGCTCACTGCCCGCCACGCCCCTCACCGGCGGGTGCTCCAGCTCCGCTCCACGCGTGACACGTCAGCGCTGTCTCCGGCCAGGACGTGCAGAGGCAGCCATGGCTCCGGTCGTCGTCGGCTCGACGGCACCAAGAAGACCAAACAAGGGTCGCTGACAGGGCGGGCCCATCGACCGTTTCTCCCACCGGCGCGGTCCCCGTGCGTGCGTGTGGCCGTGGTGCTGGTGGTTACTAATGAGGACGCGTGTGAGTCGAGACATCACACAGGTTGAGGCCGATCATTAGCACTTCTTTGGCTGCATTTAGTTTCCGTCAAATCACTAAATTTTTCAAAATTCTCTCTCCAAACTTCACTATTCATTTATCACATCAAATCCCTCTCCTTATGCATAGAACACTAAACGTGGGTAAATAAAAAAATTAATTACATGGTTTTGATGTACACGACGAGACGAATCTCTTGAGCCTAGTTAGGTCATAGTAGAACAATATTTACCACAAACAAACGAAAAAGTGCTACAATGCTCTACAGTGTCGAATTTGACATTTTCACCAAACTTTCCATACCACTTTTTAAAACTAAACACACCCTTTGTTTATCCCTGTTTAGTTCATTTGAAAAGCCAAAAATTCTCTCTTCAAACTTCACTATTCACCTATCCTATCAAATCACATCAAATCTCTCTCCTCATGCATGAAACACTAAACGTGGATAAATAAAAAAACTAAGTACATGGTTATGATGTACACGAGAGATGAATCTTTTGAGCCTGTTAGATCATGGTAGGACAATAATTACTACAAACAAACGAAAAGTGCTGCAGTGCGATACAGTATCCGATGTGATATTTTTACCAAACTTCACTTTTACTTTTTTTTAACTAAACAGGACCTATATTGGGAGCTTTTACTCGTACCACCACGATAGATTACAGCAATGATGAATATACAGTTCACTCGCTGTACCGACCCGTACCGACCGGTTCTCCGAGCTTTGTATCGCAGCAGCAATGGTGCGGCTCTAATTTGTTGCAAATTTGAATTGTCTGAGAGTAAGTAATTTCAACTTTTACTATATAGTTTTATCGTGTTGAATCGAACTTTTGGAAGTTATATGACTACATACATTGAAAACTAGTATATATTTACTATATTTTATAGATATATTTATAATGAAAAGTAATCGTTAATATTTAAGAGATGAAAAATACATTTCTTTCTGATTTTAACTTTACCCTTCAGGAAGCCGTTTTCCATAGAAGTACAAACAAATAAAAATAATCTCTTTTCTAGCCCAGCCCGGCCCAGGATGGCTCGTGTCTAGGCCCTAAGGGCTTTACCATGCTTTTTTCGTTATTCCCATTCGCCGAAGGGGAAAGAAACACCCAAAGCAATAAAAAGGAAATAAAGATAAAAAAACCTAATGCATAAAGAAAAAGCAAAGAAGGGGTAAAGTGGGAAACCATCAAAGTTCCACAAATTCCACCGCCGCCTCCTTTCTTCCTTCCTTCCATCCCACCGGTGCCGGAGCTGCCCGCGGGCGCGCCGTCGATAGTCGACAGCGCCTCCGTCCGCGTCGTAGCCGGCTCAGCAAAACCTCGGGCGCACCAAATAACACCTCCAATCGTCCGGGTGCAACGGCATCACCATCAGCCGGTGCCCCCCTGGCATGGCACTCGGAGAGGAGGGATTCAACAGGTCAGGAATTTTCGAGACTAGCATAGCGTCGGTGACTGTGGAGTGGATACATCTTTAGTGTATTTTGATTCCCTTGAAAAAGAACTAGGTAAGCAGTAAGCTAGGTTCGTTCCTTTATCTGCTGACTGCTGTCATGGACTTTTACATTCAGTTGAGATGTTAGACTGAATGGGATCCTAAATGCTCGTTGCTGTTAAGTTGAGTTGAATGGGGGATCCTAAGGTCTCAAAGGTTTAGGAAAATTTGTTGTAAACTTCTCCCTATTCCTTGTACATACAGTTGCAGTCTTATAGTAGAAATTAATAGCTTAAATCTGCTTTTAGCTTCCGCAGTTCTTCCATAGAGAAATGAATTATTTTGCTTTTGATGCCACATGCTTTAGTTTCTTTATTCTTCTATAATCTTATTAGACCCCTATGATGCCTATCTGTGTAAGCGAAACTAATTTTTTCAGCAATATGGTGGCTGCAATGCTTAATACATTGGCATGTGTTTATGCAGCTCTAGGTACTGTCTTTGTACACTTGGCTGAAGAAATTGGTTGTTGTTAGCATGAAGACCAAGACAAGTAGGAGCTTACAGAAGTCAGGGAGGGGTAGCCATGTCCAAGCAGAAGGGCCAAACTGGGTTCTTGTTGCAGGAGGTGTTTTGCTTAGCACACTTTCCGTCAGGCTTGGGTGCAAACTGAAGCAGTTATTTGACGGGAAGCAGCAAAATAATACTTCCAAAGGTCTTATGCCATCTCATGCCCCAATCTGCAGTTGTAGTCTTGATCTTGTGTGCGTATTCTTTGTACATTTCCTGCTGACTGGTGCAAAATTGCAGCTGAAAGAAGGCCTGAAGCTTGTGAGCTGCACTCAAACCTCTACCGCTTCAGTGACCAAACTGGCTGCTGCTACTGTATTTCAGGTGTGTTATCTATAACTTGTTATGTTTCTATTTCCTGCTACTCGCTTTTTACCTGTTCTACAAAACATTATAGTTAATATGGCACTGAATTTAGTGCTAGAATACAAATCTGTCATGTTGGGCAGTGAACCTTCCCTATTGGTTGCTTCCCGCTCCTTGGTAAACTTTTTAATCTATAGGGATTTGAATATTTTTCATAATGCACTAAATTTAGTGCTAGAACTGCCTGAGTTATACGTTTGGATGCGTATTGACTTGTAGGCAAAATGCAAATGCTCTTTGTCATGGCCTTGAATCTAGCAAATGAATTTTGTAGTTTCTTTTGTTAATTTGGGGGGTG
>OAMR01000450.1:765790-778088 GCA_900205405.1 Echinochloa crus-galli | reverse complement strand
TTTTGTATACCGTGTCGCTGTCCTAAACATCATCTAATATGAGTATGGAGGGAGTATGTCCCAATTGAAAGCGAAGGGTAGGTTTGAGCAAACCTACCGATACATAATCTATTTTTAGAAACATCTTCTGGTGTTTTATCCTAACAGAGTATATAATTTGCAGGTGTGAATCAAGCACTAAATGTGACAAAATTGCGCTAAAAATGTGTATTCAAATATATTGTCACGTACTGTACATTCTTAGACAGTTTTGGCTGTGCCAGTGTTGGATACATACAACATTACTACATTAGGTAACGTCACTCAAGTGGCAACAGAAACATTTGTAGGAATTATTCTTTCCAGAAAGTGAAAAAGGCTAGTGCCACATGAGGCAAATCTAGCGACCTAAAATCCGGTATCGTACCTTGTTTGGGTCAGTTTTAATATTGTGTGCAGATATAATAAGGCAGGCCAGATCATATAACCTGGCTGATTAAAGAAGCTTATCTTATTGTGTTGACTTTATTTCTGATTCCATCCCTGTCAGTGCAAGCTAAAGTGAAGTGGACATACAACTGGATCCTTGCAAAGGACAAGGAGGAGGATTTTTTTTTATTTTTCTTCTTAAGACAACAAAGGAAGAAAAATTGCATGCATGGTCCCGGTAAACTGGAGCAGTTAGTTGGGCAGTCTGTTCTTGAGAACTTATGAGCCCTCGAGTCTGGTTGCTCAGCATGAATTTGGGGTGCAACCGTGCAACACAGCAACAATATATGGAGGCAGTATAAGACCATGGCCCTGTTTAGTTCCCCATCCCATCACCAAACTTTCAAAAATTCTCTCTCCAAACTTCACTATTCACCTATCACATCAAATCTCTCTCCTCATGCATGGAGTACTAAACGTGGATAAATAAAAAAACTAGTTAGATGGTTTTGATGTACACGACGAGACGAATCTTTTAAGCCTAGTTAGGTCATGGTAGGACAATATTTACCACAAACAAACGAAAAGTGCTACAATGTCCGATGTGGCATTTTCACTTCACCTTTTCTCTTTTCACATGAACTAAACACCGCCCATGTATCCTCAATTCCTCATGAATCATGAGTTCTGCAACATTTAAAAGGCTATGATAAGAGTACTGTATTGCTAATCATAATAACATGAGGCATCGATGCATACTGACAACAGTCACTCGATTAGGGATGGATCATAACCGTTAACCGACTCGCCCACTAATGCGCTTAGTGGCAACGAAAAGATGGGGGCAGCTGCAAAGTGCGTTTGACATGATTCTTCCATGAACATTGTGTTTTCCGCTCTCTCTGGTTTTGTTTCCAATGCATTTTTTTTGTTTTTGGTTTCATTTGGGCCTGATATTGTTGTAAGTATTGAAGGTCTCTGTAGACAAATATTTTCTTTTTTCAAACAAGACCGAAATAGTATTAATATCGGAAAAATACATCCAATATCACATAGAGGTCTGTGAAAAATAAAAGGAGATAACCAGGTACTTTACTTCGCTTACAGTGATCTGATCTCTGTTGTACTTTGTTAAAATTGAGAAAACACATTCACGACACAAGCTTATCGTATTGTTATACGGAGTATCTGTTTTCAGAAACATTTTTTCCTTAGAGCCACATATCAATCTCTTCTATTCTCCCTCAAACATCGCCGCCCATAGTCTCCCACGCCATCGGCCTCTGCTTTGTCACTCTTCCGTCCATTGGAGTCTGGTCCATGCCTTGCACCAAGATTGTGCCATGGCCCATGGCCATGCTTTACTTTGCGGCTATGGTCGTGCTTAACGACTTGGCATCCCAAGATAATAGGCTAATAGATAATAATGTCTTGCTTTGAGTACAAAGAAATGCATGTTCATGTGAAATTCCCCTAAATCCTGCAGTTTCGACGTTTGCAGCTATGGTTTTTATATTTTCAAAAGGAAGAGCTAGCACTTCTGAAGCACATTTACGTACATGCAATGCATGTACTATTTGCTTGCAAAACCTTACTATCAAGGGATATCTACGATTTTTATTTCGATATACATGAATCCAAGTAATTTTCCATTTTTTTAAAAAAGGTCATATTCACCCGCGTATGATTATTTTGCCACCCCAGGAATGCAATTCCTTCTTTTGTTCGCAGATTTCTGAGAAAAAACTTTCGTAAAAAAATATATACTAATTTCTTTTCTGGTTTTCCTTCTAGAAATGCTTCGTTGGTTCTTGTGCGCGTAATAAATATTGGGTCCGTAGAGGTGGTTTGGAATTTAGAGTACTTAAATGCGGGAGAGCTGTCTTCTCCAGCGGTTTGGTTTTTGCTATTACACCCCCAATATTTAATGCCTTCTTTCCTTTGACTTCTCATGTACCATTTCGCGATTGCACCCTCTTCGTATGACGTTATTGCCTCTAAGCTCTTGGTACAGTGTTTTGCACTTGTAGAGTTGCAGTACGATTTTCCATTTATTCAAATCTTTTGTGTTCACTGATTGAAAATAGAAGGACCATTTTAACATACCTCCAACGTGCTCTACAGTTGTCTTTTCCATCGTTGAGCTCTCAATACTGCCCTATATTGTTCCACAGGCTGTAAAGTGTTGGCCTCTAGCTGCACCACCAAACGACTGCTTCGATGTAATCTTTTGGCGACTACAACTATTTCTATTCACTTCATTTATGCCTCATTTATAAATGTTTTGCATTTTTTGTGACATGATAACCATAACACAACTTCGATCTATATACTTTTTTATATACTTTCAGAAAAATACTCACTCAATTTCCATGATCCTAAGATGAATTTTAGAAAGATACAAATAGTGAAAGTTTTCAAATCTAAATATCATAGTTTCATGTATGGAGTAAGATATATGCATTCGAATTACTTCTTACACTATATACTAGTATTAAATGACCAATTCACTAACATGATTGAAAATTCCTTTTTTTCCTGAGCGAGGAACACTAAATGTTACTCGTAGATATATATTGCAAATTAATTGTATTTTTTATAAGTGAGCACTTATTATGAAAATTGAATATTCTAAAAAATAAGGAAATTTTGAAATACTGGAACACACATAAATTTCAACAGGTCCCTGAATTTTCGCATAATTGGAACAACAAAACGCCACCAGACTAGAAGTCAAGCAAACCTCTGCCACGAAATCTCCCAGCAACTTGTTCTTTAGGGTGGTGTTTAGATAGAGAATTGGGAGGTTGAATTTAGGAGTTGGATGTCTCTTCGTAATCATTGCGTCACTGTAGCATTTTCGTTTGTATATGCAAAAAATTGTTCAAAAATTGATTAATTAGGCTCAAAATGTTCGTCTCGTAGAGTACAACAAAACTGTGCAATTAGTTTTTGATTTCATCTACATATAGTACTCCATGCATGTTATGACATTTTGATGTGATGGGGAATCTTCTTTTTACATAGTGTATTTGGGAGTAACTTTTTGGAAATTTTTAGGAACTAAGCAGGCCCTAAGCAATCCAAGGACCAGTTTCCTGGACGTCGAGGGGCCTAATTGTAAATACAAATCGAGAAAGGAGAGAGAAAGAGAGGTGGGGAGAGAGAGAGAAAGAGAGCATGCGAAATTTATTGCGCAGCTCTGCCTCTCACGCCTTTTATTTAAGAGCCCACCCCCGGGGTTTGGAATTCTTTTTCCAACTCCGAATTCTCCTGGTCGTTGGGCTTCCTGTGATCCTGATCCCCTTCTCATTCCATCCTGGCCGGGCTCCGGCCAATCTCCGCTCGCGGCGGTTCTCTCGGCTTCGGAAGCGGCGGAGGAGCAGCGAATTCCGGGGTTTTATCGTCCCAGCAGAGGTGAGTTCTTGATCCTTATCTTCCGTTCCACCCCTTCGTCCCTTTTCCCGGTACTTTTCTTGATTTCAGTGTGATTGCCTCGCTCGGTTCTGTATGCGATTTGACGGCCTTCATGATTTGTAAGAGCTTTTTTGTCTCAACATCTTGTCATCTCATCATGCTCTTCTCCTTTTTTTGGCCATGCTTCCTGAACTCCTAGATTAGGGGGGAAAACATAACTGATCTGAGAACTAGCATAGGCGAAGGAGCGGCATGGTTTCATGTTTTTTCCACCAGAAAAGATAGCAGTGTGATTTGAAACAAGATTAGCCACTGCTGCGAAATTTCTCGTAGTATTATAGCTGCCCAGTTCTTCCCTGCCTACCTGTACCGCTACTGTGTGGGGGCACTGCCCGCGACAGGCAATATCTGATGCATGCAGTTAATCCCATTGAAATCTCTTCGGCTATGCCAGTTCCTCGAACCTGCCGCGCGGGCTTGGTGTGAGAGGAATTGGCGCGCAGCTCATTTCTGCGCGTTTCTTGCCGTTCTACGTGAGGTTTCATACTGATGCAGCCAGTGTTCTGCCGTACGTCTGCGACAAGAGAGGTACCCTCCTGTTGATGTGGTCTCTAGGTTATCAAGGTCACTAAATCACCGATGTTTTAGGTCATGGATTGTACTGTATCTTACATAGCAATTTAGTACTGTATCAGACTATCAGTCAGGGAAGAGAGAAAAAAAAAGATATTTTTTAATAATTTTTGGGGGTATACGAATGGGTCCGGGATGCTGAATCTTGGTGGCTGTATTGTACGTCTCTTTGGGTGGAGTGTATCTGGGATGTGGTCTCTTGTTCTGGTGCCAACTCCGTAGTTAGTTTGACGTGTATCTGCTTTCTGTTGGTGTGTCAGTTTGTACCGGATCATGCAAAGATTGTGAGGTTGGTAGCCTTACCAGGACAGCTTACAGTTTTTTTTAGGACGGACAACTTACAGCTTTGTTAAGGACATGTAGTTACACAAAATGCAGCATTTCAACAGTAAACATCGGGCAGCCGATCTCTGCAATATACATTAAATAATGTTTCCTTCCTTTCGTGCAACTCAAAGATGAAAGATGGAATCTAAATCTGCAGGCCGCTTCTAATTCTCCATCATGAAGTAGGCAGCTGATGTAGGCAGCTGGTACTAATTTCAGTTTAAATCTTTACCTATTTCTGATGCTTCTTCCTTCATGCAAAAAATTAGTTGTTACTGAAACTAACTGCATTGCACTCGTCCAGCCTGGGGCTTTCTGGAGTTCAGGATGAGTTCTGCTACATAATTAACTCTGTTTAGAGAGTGCAGGATATTCTGTGTATCTGATTTGGGTGCGATTTGGAAGTTGAAATAACCACTGGCTGAACAATCTGTAAAACTAGCAAGCTGTTTCTCTGTAGGGTGTGGGTCACATGCTGACGATACATTTCTTAGAACATAGTTTTATTAAATCCCAAGTTTGACTTATTTAAAACATTCAGAATGATCACAAGAAATGTGCAGGATGTGAAACTCCTTCTGAACTTAATGGAATCTCCATTGCTTTGTCAACTTGTGGATACTAAAGGTCATATACCCATCTAATCCCAAAAGGTGGCATTAGGTATTTGGGTTGCCATCGGTCTCAGGTTGCTGTTGCCTGTCCTGTCCAAATTGACTCTGTCCTATAATCTGAAAGCTGTTCGCCTTACATGTTAAGTGGGAAGGCTGTTGATTCTGATTGTGAGATTTTGTGCTTCCTTACATGTTAATAAGTGGGAAGGCTGTTGATTCTGATTGTGAGATTTTGTGCCTTGACTTGGCTCTGTGATGATATTTATTCCACCGAGACTGCCACCCGTTTCTTTGTTCAAACCATAGAAGGAACTGTCTCTGTCAAGGTCATCATGAATTTAGGCTGATGTAGTTGGAGGCACAACAAGAAATTTTAATGCTTGCACTTGATTAAAGGGATGTGGCAACCATATTGAAAAGATTCAAAACAGCTAAAGATCTTCAGTAAGTTAAATCTACACTGTTCTGTATTGATTGCTAATAGATATTTATCACTAGTTTGTCATCTGTTGGGCATTAAATGTTTGTCAAATCACAGAAAAAACATTTTAATACTGATGCAATTTTAGCATGGCATTTGTTGGCTACATTTATTTTTTACCTTCTGCAGGTCTTAGTGTTGTTGTATTCGTGCAAAGATGATGAGTGCTATGCTGACAATATGTCATGAACTTATGTGCAGGACAACTGCATTTGATGTTCTGTGAAACTAGATACCAGAATTTGGCGGTACAATGATACCAAGTTTTTGACATAGAAAATGGTAGAGGACAAAACTCCACAAGATACAGTTCAGATAAGTGGACACGTCGCGCTTCAGAATGTTTCTTATGACAAGGATGTCGTGGAGATAAAATTGGCAGATACTGTTGATTCTCATAATTATGGCAGTAATTTTGTCAAGGATGTCTGTGTTGATGAAGGGCCACTACTTCATCGGAAGATTTCAGAGCAAAAGCCAGTAGATAAAAGGTCATCCCCAAATTTCAGTTCCCGGATGATTGACACAAACATTGAAATAAGATGTGGGAAGGAAGATGATTCTAGAAAATCTGTACAGGAACTAAAACCGGAAGCAGTTGCCTTTGCTCCTGATTGTAAAAATGAGAAACAACACTCTTCCAACAAAGAGTGTGATCTTGAAAATGAGATTACCACTGATTGTGTTTCAGGCGATATCAGTGAAAAGAAGATAAGTTTGCAAGAGTTACTTCGCCTCGAAAGTGCAGAAGAATCCCGAAATGCAAGCACAATAAACTCTGAGAGCAGTGAAAAACACAAGTGCCTTCTTAATGAAGAAGCAGTTGGACAGGTATACCACTGATTTATCATTATGGCTTACTGACTCCCATTACCAACTTACCACTATCATTGTGCCGTAAATATATCCAAATGTTCTTTCCTCTTCACTTGAAATTCGGTAAATCATTCCATGTGTATACTTCATGAAAGCTTTGTTATTCTTACAGACTTCCAAAGATGGGTTTCCTGATGTTCAGGCTATTTTGACCAACACCAGTGAGCATATCAATAGTGATATATTAGGTAAGGAGAATACCAGTTGCGCAGGAATGATGTCTGAAGACCACGATGCGGCTGCAGCATTAGATGTGACAGAGCCACACAAAATTGATCGCTACAACCTTTTTGTTGATCATAGGTCACTAGAGAACGCCACAGGACCTGAGTGCTCTATACCAGGAACCACACATGCTGCTTCCACAAGTTCCATCTGCAATGTTGACTATGTGGTAAGTGGCTCCACAGGATTAGATGAACCCAGAATAGCTGAACCCAGGACGGATGAAGGGAGTGCAAGTAGTTCAGAAAAGAGTAATGATCATAGTGAACGTATTGTTAGCAAGACCTTCACTGGTGCCGTGGATGAAACTGCAGTTGCAACATCTTTGTCTAGCAATGCTGAACCTAGCGATGCAAATGGGGAAAATCAAGAAAAATGCGTGAGTGATAGTGTCGCTGATCCGATAGATGTGGAGCACTGCATAGTTACAGATGATGCAGTTAGCAAGGGTTCCACCCTTGTGCAAGATCATTCCATGGTTGAGCAAACGGCGCCTGAAAGTTCGAAATCAACTGCTTGCATTGGCAACGATGGTCCTTCTGAACTGAACCTCTTAGGTCCCAGTATCATGTCAGGGCCAGTGTCAATGTCCGGTCATATAGCGTATTCTGGCAACGTTTCTCTTCGGTCAGATAGCAGCACTACTAGCACCCGATCCTTCGCATTTCCAGTGTAAGTCTACACACCTTCCACTTGTCAGGTTGCAAACAATCTTTATCTGTGAACAAGGTTGTGCTCTTAAGATTGTGCTACTTATCAGTTGTCCTGAAACAAGCATGTAAACTCTATTTGGTCGTAACTTGTCTTCTGAAACTTTTTTTTGGAAAGATCCCAATGAAACAAAAGTTAAGCACACAATTATTATATGATCTGTTCCTTTAAATTTGCACCAAGTCTGATGGGCAATTTGTGGTCAATGAACAGGTTGCAGAGGGAGTGGATCAGCAGCCCGGTGAGGATGGCGAAGGCGGAACGTCGGCGCACCAGGCGGCACCGTGCCTGGAGGAAAGGACTTATCTGCTGTAAGTTCTGATCGATCATTTGGTAGAGGCGTTCCGTTTGGATCGATGGTATTTCCTTGGAAAGTTGAGGATCAGAGAACAAGCTTGAGCTAAACACTGTGAAGACGACTGAACATTCCCATGAGATACCATTCATCCAAGCCACCCCCATGGACATGGTGCTTCTCGTTCGCGCGCCACATATATATATCCTGCTCCTTTTATTGATCCCGGAGCAGGTCGATGATGGCTTGCCGGATTTCGCAGTGGCCTGAGTGAAGGTACATATCTGTTGTAGGTTAGAGATGCTGCTCTTTTTCCCCCTTCCTACGAGAATGTGCTCATCACGTGTTTCACTGAGGTAGTACGTAGTAGCGATGGTGCTTTGTAGATTTGGGTAATTTAGATGTACATCCCTGGTTTTGATTAAAATTTACGCTGTGAAAATTCGTTTGTTCTACTATCATTGGGTCCTTTTGCTATCTGTGAGATTCCACCGATGCAGCCCTGTACCGCGTGCGCCATGAAATATTTCTGGCGGATGGATCGACTCCCCAAGTTGATCCCGTCCGTCCGTGGCTGTTCCCCCACGTACGTACGTGTATCACACAACAGTGTCATAAAACCTTGGGATTTGGTTTGCAGAATGAATCTTGATGCGAGCCGTAGAAGCGAAGAAATGTGGAGTACGAACACGAAACAAGGAGCTGGATCTGTCTGTCTGACCGAGAAAGGCCACCACGTTCTGCACGGCCTCTTGTTTTTATCACGGCAGTGTACGCCTCTTTCGCGCGGGCCGTGTGTGTTTTGATGGAAGACGTCCTTACCGCAGGCAACCACTTTACGTTCGTGTACGCCAGTACAGTGTATACAGTACGTGTAAATACTCGTACTGCCAATCTGCCATACTGCATTAATTAATGCTGCTTGCTTGCTCATGTGATGTGGGCCTTGCTAGCATAAAATACGGAGTGCTGGGCTAAGGCCCAAAACATGCCGCCTACCCCAACAGAAAAAATAGAGAAGCTTGCTGCTGCTGCGGCTGCTCATGGGCTGTCACTTTGTAAACCCTTCCTCTTTTTTTTAACGTTAGCCTTTCTCGCTCTGCGTCCTTAATCCGTGATTCCATTTTCAAATCCGGGTGAGTTGTTTGGCGATTGTAGTGCCATGAAATTCTAGCACAGAGAACTCAGGGGAAAAAATTGAATAGGGAGCGGGGGCAAATCCAAATTCTGAGGAGCGTGGTTGAACTGAACACTAAAAGGTGCGCTGAGTTGAGCGGCGATGATTCAACTCAAAACAAGCATCAGTACTTCTATACGCGATGAGGTCATGAGAATCCCTATCAAGATTAACTTCTCAGTGATGACAAACAACTCAACTGACTAGTACACTAAGCTACTATGACCTACTATGGAGTGTGATCCATCATCCTATCCTATCTTCACCTGTAGAGACAGAACTAAAAAAAAGCAAAAAGCAAAAAAAAAAAACTAGGCTACAAGAAATAGGTACAGCGAAACTTGAACGGTGGGTACCTAAACTTCAATTAGTTGTGTTTTTTAGGGTGAGGCCTGGGCCCGTAGCGCGAAACCACAATCTTCTCCGCGGACGCGGCAGCAGGACTGTTTCCTCTGCGGCCCAAGCTTGCTGCTTCTCCCGTCGATCCCGCCGCATCCACATGCACGGTCTCCGTGCTCCTGTTCTTGGTGTGCTCCACGCCCTGGTTCTTCGTCCCTTGCAATAGTTTCTCTCTAGATGGATGCTCTGTAGTCGACATGGACGGGCTCCTCACTGCAAGAATAATGGACAGTTGGATCAGACACAAAGGCGAGAGGAAGTTGGGAAAAAAAAGTACAAGGAGACATTAACACTAGGATTTATGCTAGGAATTGAACTCCAAATGCACACATATAGCAGAAATACAGAGATGAAAGGAACACTCACCGTGGCGAGCATGAGCAACAATGGGACGGTCGAGTGTGAGCAACAAGAAGAGGACGGCCACGATGACCAAGAGAAGAGTACTCAAAGAGGCACTTCTGCAACCCATGGGGAACTCGTACGGCAAGAGCGTTGTTTGGTCTCTATGAAGTATGAACTGAACACCACCACTCCGAAATCAAGCTACCAGCAAGGAATAAAATGAGGAGAGGATGAGGTGACGATGGCTGTGGACGTTTTATATGCAATACATACAAGCGGGGATGCCTTTTTTTTCTGCTGGTCAGCTCGAGATCGATCGGGTGGTCAAAGCACAAGGTCGCGAGATCTCTTACACCACTTATATAGTTATATATATACTATGGGGTGTTTAGTTCCTGGAAAAAGGTGAGAAGTAAAGTGAAAAAGTCACATCGGACACTGTAGCATTTTTTGTTTGTTTGTGGTAAACATTGTCCTACCATGACCTAACTAGGCTTAAAAGATTCGTCTCGTCGTGTACATCAAAATCATGTAATTAGTTTTTTTATTTACCCACGTTTAGTACTCCATGCATGAGGAGAGAGATTTGATGTGATAGGTGAATAGTGAAGTTTGAAGAGAGAATTTTTAGAAGTTTGATGATGTGACCGGCAACTGAACAGTATGTAATAAAACATCTGCGGCCGCCCGTACTGTTGCCCGGGCGTTCTTTACCAAGCCCTAGGCGTTCTTTTGCACCGGGATGCATGGTCCTAGTTGTACACCGTGCGGCGCCAGGCCACGCACGGTGCGCGCACTGGCGCACCACGTGTACCCGGCCTTCCGCCGGGTGGCCCGCTGGTGGCCGGGCTTCGGGGGCCGAGCCCACCCCTGCCAGTGCCGCGGGCGACGGGGGTGTGAGACTGACTGAGGCAGTGAGTGTGACTGTGCAGTGTGCGTGCACGGCGCGCCACCACGCCACGGCACGCGCGGCTGCGGTCGGGAAGCCGATCCGCGGGCGTCTGCTCACGTGCCGCGGCTGCAGGGAGTCAGGTGTTTGTGTTAATAAAAAGCTCGGCTTGCATTAAGGACCAAGATCCCAAGCTCCTAACTCGCGCCCCCAGGAGGTTTTTAAAGTTTTTTACAGTCAGGAATCGCACAGAAGCCACTTGATCGGCAGTCGGCCGGTTCCCGGATCCCAACAAGACCGAGGAAAAACAAGCACAGACAGTAGTGTGTTCATGGAAGGTAGTACTGTACCTCAAGCTACTTCGATTACACAAATCGCCGCAGCTCAGTAAAACTTTTGACCAAAGACGCTGCCCGAGAGCGGGTGTAAAATAGTTTACGTAGTAAGACTCCAGATGTGAACATGCTGAGAGCTGCCAGTAGGAAATGTAGAAGGATGCTGGCCACCTCAAAGAACCACGCTCCACGCCTGCACCGGTTAACTGGATCATGTCATAAAACCTTGGGATTTGGTTTGCAGAATGAATCTTGATGCGAGCCGTAGAAGCGAAGAAATGTGGAGTACGAATACGAAACAGGGAGCTGGATCTGTCTGTCTGACCGAGAAAGGCCTCTTGTTTTTATCACGGCATTGTACGCCTTTTGATGGAAGACGTCCTTACCGCAGGCAACCACTTTACGTTCGCGTACGCCAGTACAGTGGTGTATACAGTACGTGTAAATACTCGTACTGCCAATCTGCATTAATGCTGCTTGCTCATGTGATGTGGGCCTTGCCAGCATAAAATACGGAGTGCTGGGCTAAGGCCCAAAGCATGCCGTCCACCCCAACAGAAAAAAGAGAGAAGCTTGCTGCTGCTGCTGCTGCTGCTCATGGGCTGTCACTCTGTAAACCCCTCCTTTTTTTTAACTTCAGCCTTTCTCGCTTTGCATCCTTAATCCGTGATTCCATTTGCAAATCCGGGTGGCGATTGTAGCGCCACGAAATTCTAGATTTCTAGCACAGAAAACTCAGGGGAAAAAAATTAAATAGGGAGCGGAGGCACATCCAAATTCTGAGGAGCGCGGTTGAACTGAGCACCAAAAAGATTTAACCGACGCTATTTTTTCAGTGATAGATGACTTTCTCGTCAACAACGAGATGTCTTTAGTGACTTCGTCAATCTCGAGATCTGTCGGTTCAGTCTCTCGGAGATGCTCATAAGAGTAGGGTTGTGTGCGTCTATTCATAAGGATGAGTGCGCGCGTGTTTGTGAGCGTCTGCGTCTGTGCTGTGTTTCTTTAAAAAAAGGTGCACTGAGTTGAGCGGCGACGATTTAACTCAAAACAAGCATCAGTACTTCTATACGCGATGATACCATGAGAATCCCTATCAAGATTAACTTTTCAGTGATGACAAACAACTCAACTGACTAGTACACTAAGCTACTATGACCTACTAT
>OAMR01000450.1:748257-760295 GCA_900205405.1 Echinochloa crus-galli | reverse complement strand
TAGAAGTTTGATGATGTGACCGGGAACTAAACAGGACCTTTGTGAAAATGTCACATCGGACACTGTAGCACTTTTTGTTTGTTTGTGGTAAACATTGTCCTACCATGACCTAACTAGGTTTAAAAGATTCGTCTCGTCGTGTACATCAAAATCATGTAATTAGTTTTTTTATTTACCCACGTTTAGTACTCCATGTATGAGGAGAGAGATTTGATGTGATAGGTGAATAGTGAAGTTTGAAGAGAGAATTTTTAGAAGTTTGATGATGTGACCGGCAACTGAACAGTATGTAATAAAACATCTGCGGCCGCCCGTACTGTTGCCCGGGCGTTCTTTACCAAGCCCTAGGCGTTCTTTTGCACCGGGATGCATGGTCCTAGTTGTACACCGTGCGGCGCCAGGCCACGCACGGTGCGCGCACTGGCGCACCACGTGTACCCGGCCTTCCGCCGGGTGGCCCGCTGGTGGCCGGGCTTCGGGGGCCGAGCCCACCCCTGCCAGTGCCGCGGGCGACGGGGGTGTGAGACTGACTGAGGCAGTGAGTGTGACTGTGCAGTGTGCGTGCACGGCGCGCCACCACGCCACGGCACGCGCGGCTGCGGTCGGGAAGCCGATCCGCGGGCGTCTGCTCACGTGCCGCGGCTGCAGGGAGTCAGGTGTTTGTGTTAATAAAAAGCTCGGCTTGCATTAAGGACCAAGATCCCAAGCTCCTAACTCGCGCCCCCAGGAGGTTTTTAAAGTTTTTTACAGTCAGGAATCGCACAGAAGCCACTTGATCGGCAGTCGGCCGGTTCCCGGATCCCAACAAGACCGAGGAAAAACAAGCACAGACAGTAGTGTGTTCATGGAAGGTAGTACTGTACCTCAAGCTACTTCGATTACACAAATCGCCGCAGCTCAGTAAAACTTTTGACCAAAGACGCTGCCCGAGAGCGGGTGTAAAATAGTTTACGTAGTAAGACTCCAGATGTGAACATGCTGAGAGCTGCCAGTAGGAAATGTAGAAGGATGCTGGCCACCTCAAAGAACCACGCTCCACGCCTGCACCGGTTAACTGGATCACATGAACCATAGTACCATACAGAGGTCAGTCCACTGAAGGTGGGGTGCAGTCCATACTGTGCTTGTGCTTTGCCTATTAACCCCAGGCTCAAACGGGAAATTTTTGCTGGAAAGACAACCATAGGATGCTAGATGCAGGCTCCAAAAAGAAAACCGATATTTCCTGGAAGAAAAAATGGCAATCACCCAAGACCTCAGCGAAGAACTCCCCCCTGCATCTGAGGACAACTCCAACAAACCTGATCTGCACTGCACGGCTCAGATGTTCTCAGTACAGCTTTTGTAAGAACTTCCTCACGGCCCTTACCAAGGGGAGAGGGTTCTCAACATGCACGGCGTGGCCGCTATCTGGGATAATGATCATGTCACACAGCTCGTTTCCATCACGGCCACTAGATCCACATTCAGCGTGCTGTGTTATCTCCAAGCACATTTTCTGTGAGATGTCTTTGAATTTTGTGTCTTTTTCACCTGCAACGATGAGGAGAGGTCTCTTCAAGTGTTTCAAGTCTTCCCACAGGGATCTGACACATTGAAACTTGAATGAGACAGAATCACATGAACAATATCCACTGGCAAAGTACAACCAACCATCTGTTTATCAGTTGCATTACCAGTGTCTGCCATGTCTGTACCAACTCATTGAGGCAGTTGGTACTGCTAAACAGGATGGCAAATAGCACTGCCAATGCAAACATTACTACAGAGTACAGGAATGTAATCTTACTTTTGTCTCCCTACGCTTGAGTCTGCAAGGACCTTAGCTAGAGCTTTGATGTTCTTATGTTTACTGCGTGTCCTCACTAGAGAATTGAACTTTGGATGCTCTCGTAGACTAGCAAAAAAAGGCAAAAAGAAAAAAGAGAAGCCAAATATTTGTTAGGGATACAATATATAGTTCCACCGTCTTGCATATAAAATAATCAAACAAGTCAGTTCCTTCAGCAGACTTACCTGTTCCACATTTTTGCAGAGTACCATGTCTCAAGAAAACATTCGAGTCCACAAGACATCAGGAAATTAGCTCTTGATTTATCAATAGCAATACGACGTCTTCTACTTTCTTCGTCTCTCAATCCAGGACTTCCTGATATGATCACAGCTCCACAAACCTGTCTTGGCATAACCAGATTAGAATCGGCAGAAAAAAGAAGTGCACAGAAAAGATAAAATATCGAGAAAGTTACCTGGTGAACTTGATTTAGTGCCATGTGGAGTGCAATCCTTGCACCCATTGAATAGCCAACGACCACCACCTCCCCATCAGTTATTTGGCATATCAACTTTCGCAACAAATCTGCAACTGATTGGACTGTAACAGGAAATTCTTCTGAATTTTCAACATGATGCTGCAGCACTTGTGACTCGCCGTGACCAGGAAGATCAACAGCAATGACCCGTGCAATGGGAGAGAGAGCTTTCATTATGGGGACCCAGTCATCACTCGTACCAAGAAATCCATGAAGTAAAAGAACCACCTTTTCCTGCAGGTACAAAAGAATGTCATGACAAGAGAGGCAGAAACAACATATCAAGTATTGAGTTCTTAACGGGATATTCTACCTCCTTTTCAGTTAACTTAAACCGTAGTCTTAACATGATACTAACAGTTTCTCACGAAGAGGCAGCAACTCAGAATTGAGGAATTATTACCCTTGTACAGTCAGCGCTCAAATGCACAGAATAAATTCTTATACGAGCAAATACACCATCTGAATTTTCAAGAGGATAGAAGAATTCTTACATTTGTATGATCACCAGCCTCTTGAAGTTTGACTATATAAGAACAATTATCCACATCAACTCGGATTGAATATGACCTCAGTTTTTCTTCACTATATGTCCTTTCTATCTTATTGTTGTTTATGTTTAAATGGTGAAGATAACCATGGGCATCTTCTACTGAAGCTCGGATCCCGTCACCAAGTGAGGTTGCGTGGATATTTAACTTCTGTTCTGATACATCTTCCCTTAACCATTGATATGTTCCAAGTCCATGTACGGCAGCACCACATATATCTTTGTTCTTTATTCTGGAGAGTATGGAGTTTTGTTGGTCAACATAGTGTGCTAACTGTATATAGGATGCCAAACCTACAGAACTCTCATACGTGCTACTGATGACAGCCATCTTATCATGCATCTGAGCCCATTTTGCTATATGAGCTGCATTCTCAAAACCTCCGACAACACTAGGTTTAATAACCTGAGCATGACAATTAAAGCAACGTCACATATATAAATAGAATAAGCCATCTTCAAAACTAGCTGACAAAGCTTTTCTCAGTACTTACAAGAGCAACTATTCCTGGATGAACAAATTGATGAAGCTTAGCAATTACATCCTCCTTAAGGTTGTCAATAGTCTCATCTAGTGCGACAGGCAAGCCACTCTTATCGCAGAACTTGATGAGATCATTTACAGAGCTCACTGGTTCCTGTAAAGTAGGAAAATGAAAGAAGTTTCTTAAGAAAGAACTAGATAAAAATAAATATGCCTAGTGGGAAATGGAAATAATCCCAGTCCCTGTCCTAACAGTACTATAGCAGCAAGGTGCAGCAGCAGAGTGTTTGAGAAAATGGTGAAGTACTACGCAAGTTTCATTTCTTGTATATTGCAGAGATTTTTAACACAGGAATAGAAGGTAGAGTACCTCAATGTATTCCAAACGAAGGCTTTTTGTGCGAGATCCAAATTCAACTGCCTGTTCATATGTCCATTTCTGATTTGCATCAACACGGATATTAATCTGGTACCCTACAACTTCTCTTATTTTATGAAGAACATCTGCATCCTCAATGGGGCTTTCACGACGCCCAACCTTCCAATGAGATTTCGGAAAAATAATATGTTATACCTTCATTAGCAGAAATAGTCTATAAAAACATAAACTTCCATGCGTTGTGATACGATTATGAAAACAATCGAATAGTTACCTTCAGTTTAACTGTGGTAAAACCTTCAGCGACCAGTTTGGCAACAGCAAGTGCTACTTCCCTTGGAGTACCATTGCAGTCTACAAGTGCACAGATCTCTATGCTTGCAGAACTGTTCTGATCTTGTGCTAGGGGGTTGGAACCAGCAAGAACTTTGGACAATCCACATTTTCGTTGTGATGCAAGTAAATTAAGAATGGCCATCTCCAGTCCACATTTAATACTTGGGAATATCGAAGAAGGCTAAGATGAAGTAAAAAGAAGAAAAGTTTAATCTCTTGAGAAGCCAATGCTAAAAAGTTGGAAAAGGTCTCTTACAGGAATCCCAAGGCTTGTCCATAACCAATTGGAATATGACCCTCTCAGCAAAGGAATAACATCTACCACCAAATCTTTCATCATGTGGAAAAGAAACCTAAGTTGCTCTTCGACATCCAACAGATCCTCCTCGTGAATTTCAATTGGTGCAACCTGTTACAAGAAGTGGATCAAAACTAGAACTCTTGAAAATGCTCTTAGATGTATTACCTAACAAATTAACTTGACTACTTTCTGGACATGCAAAATCAGAAATGCAATTGCTAGGAAGCATATTCAGTAATGCAAATCCGTTGCTAGGTGATACCATGGAAACACATACGTGAGCTATTATAGGATGAGATATGGGCCCATCATATCCAATTAAACCTGAACCATCTTGTCATTTCATCGTTTGGTTTCCTTTCTGTTTTTTGTGACGTGTTTGATACATTACTCAACTTTATGTGGTGTGTTTTATATGAGTGAGTTGGGTGTCCCCTGTAGGAAAGTATATCTGTACTTAAGACTGTTTTCCTCTCTCTCTTGATACAAAGATCCATATCTCCTGAATGTTAGAGAAAACAAATATTGTACACAATTTTTGAATGTATTGGAGTCTACTTGCAAAATGTTCAAAGATGTGGTCCTCTTGTCTACTTGTTCAATTAAATCTAGTCGCTGTGAATGCCGTCCATTGGCCTACATTGGACATTTGCATCAACCTAAACATGATTATGATGTGATAGGCGAGTTTAGTCAGTAGTGTGGTTTCTTTTGTTTTTTCTAAAGAATGGTTTGCTCCATTTTTTAGTGACGATACGTCTCACATGTTGGCATGCAAATTTTCAGTATGGGAAGGAGTGAAAAGAGTACCACCACCAAGTCCACAATTTATAGTACTAAAGGAGACTTAAATTAGAGAATGGTATCTTTGTTTCAAAATATTATTTTGTACAGTACAAGATACTAGTCACAATAGTATTAGCCATATATAATGTTATACTAGACTTTCCTCTTTATTGAGAAAACACTAGAGTTTCCTCAACTGTTGTAATGCTAACTGTGGCCCTGCTTCAGTTACAGGCAACTTAATAACAGAAATATGCACTTTGCAAGAGAAACAGACAAACAGTAGAAATCGCAAAAGTGTTAAAGACAAACCTCGCCAAACCCTACAATGTTATCATTCGCACGAAGCTTCAGAATAAATCCTTCATGAGAGAATCCGCCATCAGACAGCCCCGAAGTACGTGGTGCAGAAAGCTGGATTCTGTTTCCAAATGGTTTTAAAGGTAAATTGTGGAAAATGTGGGGGTGGCGGTACTATATTTATTGGTATGGATTATCACATACTATACCTGTACAACATGTATTCCACTCCATGAATTGTATTAACAGGCATGACGCCTAATTCACTAGTAGAACATGGAGCTCCCAGAAGATAACCCATATACCGAGTTGTAGAAAAGGCAGAGAACATGCCCATGATTCTGCAGAACTAGTGGAAATGAAAAATACAAGAGGGGGAATCCAATTATAAAAGAATATGAAAGAAAAGCAATTAGTTTAGATATGAACCTATGAAAGTTGGCATTACTATCAATGCTATTATCTACTTCTACTACACAATCAATCTGTTCCGCTTTAGATTTCACCAAGGCATCATGAAGTTCCGCTTTTGTTTGAACTAGAAAATGCTTCACCCTGCAACACAAGTGATGAGAGCGCTGAGAAGAAAAATTCAGCACTAGAAAATATTTCATGTATACATAATGGACTCCATAACCAACAATATCAACATCTTTCAGAATCACTAATTTATATTGACATATTGACTTCAGTGGTAAATAATGGTAAAAGTGCCAAAAATAAAAGAGAAAAAAATGCCAACATAATGTCATTACAACCAGATGGGACAGGTAAGCAGAGCAACTGAATACCAATATATGTTACCTGTGTGCAGCGCAGAGGTTGGAAATTGATATGTCATGTGATGTGTAGAAGAATTTCTTCAAAATTTGTGGTGAAGTATTTTTGGCAATTGGTAGGAGGCTGAAGATGGCACCGCCATGATTGTTAACAACAATTATAGTCATAGGTTTCCTCTGTGACCTTCAATAATTCAACAGTATTATCCCTAATGAATGTATGGTTCAACTCATGACAACACAGGAGTAGGTTGGGTAAGTAGAGTATCAACATTTTTTATGACTTTCCCCAAGTTAATCTAATGGACAAGTGCAGAGAGAAGTTTGAACTTCAAACCTTTGGTTGAGAAGTGCCAATCCATTTGTGTCATGAAGAAAAGACATGTCACCAAGCACACAGAATACCTGACAATATACAGAGCCAAAGTTGTAAGATAGATCAATTGTGTTATTGGCGCCCCCACATAGGCGGTAAGGCGGATGCTTTGCCGTTTTTGTTGTCTTTCCTGGTTTTTGTGTTGTATTTATCATCTTGGACTTTTCCCCTTCATGCAATGATACTGCAGGGTGTGTTTTTTTTTGGGTGGTGGTGGTGCTTTGCCGTTTTTGGTGTCTTTTCTGGTTTTTGTGTTGTATTTATAAGCTTGAACTATTCCCCCTCCTTCATGTGCAAAAGTTGTTTTTTGGGTGGTGGGCGGTCTGACAAAAATATATTCCTCATTCCTCAAACGAAGGATTAAGTACACATGTATAGATGAGCATGCCTTCTTCTCGAGAAGAACAAGCATGTCTTCAGTTAAAGAAAATGCTATAATATGTTTGTACTAGTATGAGAATTATTTCAAGTCAGGCTCACGTCAAAGATAAATAGAAAATGTAGTATGTACATGAACATATTCACTTAATCAGCATAGATCTGTTGGTGCCTCCTATAGGATTATTTTTCCTAGAGCAGAAAAGAAGTTCAACTAAAGAAACAACTTACATGCTTGTTTGATCCTACAGCGAATCCGATTGCTGTGCTGAGCAAACCATCGATGCCACTTGCTCCTCTGTTACCAGCCACTATTGTGCCAACAAAGTCTGGAAAATGCTGCATCATCATGCTATTTCCATTTGTAGTGTAATTGTTCCAGCCCTTGCCAAACATGTCTAAGTCTCGGATGACCATGCTGTTCCCAACAAACATGATAGCATCACCATAAAGTGACTCCCCAATGACATGAGCAACATATGGTTCTGTAAGTGAGCATTTTGAATGTATCTGAAACATTATCTCCTGAGAAACCTGGAGTCGGCAACAGTTGTCAGAACAAAACCCACTTTGATAGCAAAAGGGACAAAAGATTTTCAGTTATTTCCATGGAGAGGGAGATCTAGCACAAATCTCTGCTCAGTATTAAACTAGATGTTTCTCTACAGTTAAGTTTCCAGGGCACAAATACATTAGCTAGAACAGGTAGTTTGCTTCATTTGAATCTCTTCAGAAATAAAATATCCAGTTATATCTTGTTACCCATTGTAGTAGGTTATAAGTGCAAGCTTGGTGGACTAAAGACTTCAAAGGATTAACTACACGTATCCATCATATGATCAAAGCCATGTTGTTATATTTTTGTAAGATAGCTACCATGTTCCAGCTCATACCACTGAATTAAGAACCATCAAAATATCTGTCCATCTGCTTGTCTTCCTTTGAAAAGTACACCGGCACAAACTAGCAGCAAATTCCGCTACACTAGCTTGTATTCTGTGAGTGACAACATGTGAAGGATCATGACGGCACGGATGCCTATCAATCAAGATGTACGAAGATGGGAAGCAACTCTCGAGAAACATTCCCATTCGTTTGCTAGTAATACGGCTACCAACCTGCCAATCAAATAGTTCCAAATTAAAAGAATTATGGCATAGTAAATATACCACATAAATACATGATAATAATAAAGGAAGAAAAAGTGAACAGTCTAAAACATGGGGTCAATGAGTTCTGAGGAGAAAAACCTGAACAACAACATCTGGGCTTATCCAATTTTTAGCAGAATCAGACAATAGAATTTGATCGATATGGTCTATAAATAAAATGCTCTGATCAAGCCCCGGGAACGAATTTACTACTTTCCTCAATCGCAGTCCAGACAGAATATCAGTAGCAATTGGCCAGGAAAGGTGCCTAGCAAGTAAAGCCATGGCCCACACGTCATTATCTGTATGAAGAGCACCAACTAATAGAAGCCCTTGTTCTGCCTTCTCTATGATCTCCATAATCTCCAGTACTGAACAAGAATAATTACCGAATGCAGAAACTTTTTTCATTGTCAGGTATCTGGTGTATGGTTTGCTATTTGCAAACCACTTACTCAAACCTCTCAAACAGTCAAGATTCCAATCTTGAGTACTGTAATCTAGTGGTTCCCTAAAAGCACAGTTTATATGCACTGGGCCTTGTGGAGCTTGCATGGCATAGTAGGCTGCTGAATCAAGTGTAGTGAGAACCATTCTTGCATGAATTTCGTCACTGGGTGGAGGGAGATTAAAAAAATACCTTACATGGGTACCAAAATGATTGACCTAGAAAATGAAAATGAAAAGTGTTGAGATTGACTGTCCACAAATTCATGAAGAACAAAGATGTCAACACAATCGGCTCAAAGAAAAATCAAGTTCCAAAAATGCAATCCTAAAAGTTGCAAGTTTATGTGTTGGTGTTTATTATGTAGGGTACAATGGATCTTAACGCTCACTTGGTATATAAAACGCACTCATGTGATAATATTGATAAGGATACAGCATAACAAATCTTTACGTGTGCCAAACTCATGCAGAATCATTTGATGTAAAAGGGTGTGTGTGTGTGTGTGGCTGTACGGGGTTTCTAAACCCACTCCTTTATTATTCTTAATATACACAGTTCTCCTGCGTCTTCGAGAAAAAATAATGATAAGATATTTGTATTTTAGAATGTATGAAATCACCAGGACCTGATTGATGGCTTGGTTAGCTCCAACATCATGTAACTCAGGAGGACGATCAGCTGTGAGTAATATAATTGGTATGAAATCTTGACTTGCCTCGACCACCTACATGTTGCATAGTGGAACTTGATTAAGCAGAACAATGTGCTCTTTGATTCATCAAGAACTACATCTACTAACACATCCAGATCATATTTTATTGAATTCCAATTTTATACCTTCGTAAAGCTGTACGGAAGCATTATAATATGAAAACTTGTTGGATATGATACAGAAAAATATTGTGTATTTATGAAGGCTTGAAATACTGGAATAAGGAAAAGGGGCATTTTGAGAAAGAGAAATATGCCACTCACTGAAGGAAGAAGATTTGATACAGCAGTTCCTGATGATGTGATTACTATTGCTGGCTTTCGAGCACCTCTCCCATAGCCAAGAGCATGAAATCCAAGTGACCGTTCATCGTAACATGATATGCATGTTGTCAGAGGATGGGATGTAGCAGAAAGCGCAAGTGGGGATGATCTTGACCCTGGAGCTATACAGAAGTACTAAAACAAAGAGGATCAGAAGCATTCTAGACAGGCTGAAGGCATCAAGTTGGTTAAGCTTACCGTGAAACCGAGCCTAACACATTCTTCTACTATAAGGGATGCCCATGCCAAATTTATGTTAGTACAGCTCTTGATGAATGATTCTGTCCCATTGCGTTGCAAGCATAACTCCTATAAATGATACAGAAATAATATTAGTTATGGTTATAGAGCGATTAACTTGTTTGATAATAAAGACAACACACTCTCCCCCGCAGTCTGAACTACCGGCGTAGCGGTGTCCAAGGCTGGACAATAGAGAAAGACAAACACATAGGGGCCCCCGCAGCCACAACTAGCCACCTGCTATGTTGAGGCTGGAGCGAAACTCCGAGAATGTCGAGGAGGGCAGACCCTTCGTGAAGATGTCAGCGAACTGGGAAGTGGTCGGTACATGGAGGACCCGAACATCGCCGATGGCAACCCGGTCGCGAACAAAGTGCAAGTCAATCTCGACATGCTTCGTCCACTGATGCTGAACCGGGTTGTTGGAGAGGTACACGGCACTGACGTTGTCGCAGTAGACGAGCATGCTCTTGGGGAGCGGGCTGTGAAGCTCCGCCAAGAGCTGTCGAAGCCAGGACGCCTCGGCCACGCCGTTAGCGACAGCCCGGTACTCCGCCTCGGCACTGGAGCGGGAGACAACCGGCTGTCGCTTGGACGACCAGGAGACAAGATTGTCGCCTAAGAAGACGGCATACCCTGAGGTAGAGCGGCGAGCGTCCGGGCACCCAGCCCAGTCAGCGTCAGTGTAGACGACCAGCTCAGCAGGAGGAGACCTGTGGAGGACCAGCCCAAAGTCAACCGTGCCACGGACATACCGAAGCAGGCGCTTCAACGCAGCCAGTTGAGACTCCCGGGGATCATGCATGTGGAGGCAAACCTGCTGAACAGCATATGCAAGGTCCGGCCTGGTGAAGGTGGAACGTGATAGTTTTTTTAGTTTTTGCATACTAAAAGAGATGTTTTCTTCAGGGATTTTCACACCAAGCGATGAGCTGGCCAAGGAGGTTACCGCTGCTTCTGAGGCATCAGGCGAGAAGTTTTGGAGACTGCCACTGGAAGAGAGCTATTGGGAGTCGATGAAGTCTGGTGTTGCCGATATGGTCAACACTGGCGGTAGGCAGGGCGGTTCTATTACCGCTGCTCTGTTCCTGAAGCAGGTACATCTCTTCATCATCTGCAGAGAGGAGATGGTGCGCCGAAGCAACTGCTGACTGGAGGCGGTGAGAACAATATCATCAACATAGAGCAGCAGATAAGCAATCTCATCACCATGTCGATAGACAAATAGAGAAGTGTTAGACTTGGCCTCTGTAAATCCCAATGTCACCAAGAATGTGGCAAATCGAGAGTACCAAGCCCGAGGAGCCTGCTTCAGACCATAGAGGGACTTGTTGAGCCGGCAGACCAGATCCGGACGGCTGGAGTCCACAAATCTTGCTGGCTGGCTACAGTAGACAGTCTCGGACAGAGTGCCATGGAGGAAGGCATTCTTGACATCAAGCTGGTGCACAGGCCACGAGCGAGATAGAGCAATCGAGAGGACTGTGCGCACTGTAGCAGGCTTCACCACTGGACTGAAAGTCTCATCATAGTCCACTCCGGTGTCTCATCATAATCCACTCCAGGCCGCTGAGTGAAACCCCGGAGAACCCAGCGAGCCTTGTAGCGCTCGAGAGTACCATCAGCCCGACGCTTGTGCGTCCAAATCCACTTGCCCGTCACCACATTGCAACCAGACGGACGCGGCACGAGGTCCCACGTCTGGTTGGCAAGCAGAGCCTCGTACTCCTCTTCCATCGCGCGACGCCAGTTGGGGTCCGCCAGGGTGTCGCGGACAGAGGAGGGTACCGGAGAGATCCGCGGCTCACTCTCGGTGATGGGGAGGGCCGCGGGTCGAAGAACACCAGCCGCCTGCCGAGTCACCATGGGATGCACATGGCGAGGGTCCCGATGGAGAATCGGCGGGTGGTACACCGCCGGCTCGACACGGGAGCGAGGCGGCGGCGGTGGCGGTGAAGGTGTCGGTGGAGCAGGGGCCTCCCGGCCCGGAGCCGGAGAGCCGGGCGCCGGTCTCGGTACCGAGCGACGCTGGTACACCTGGACCGGCTCGGCGAAGCGCGGCGGAGAGCTGGGGGCACCGGGGCTGCGCACGGCGGCGCACCACGAAGACCTGCAGGAGACGGACAAAGAGGAATGTGTGGTTGAACCACCGGGTCAGAAAACATAGACTCCAACTC
>OAMR01000450.1:726106-746652 GCA_900205405.1 Echinochloa crus-galli | reverse complement strand
GGTTACTCCCCTGACCACAAGGGGTACCGCTGCTATGACCTTACCTCTCACCGGGTCATTATTTCCCGACACGTTGTCTTCAACGAGTCGGATTTCCCCTACTCCACTGGCCCTCGAGGGGCAGTTCCTCGGCAATGCCGAGGCTCGTGCCCTCCAGCTCGACGCCTCCTTCCGCACTTTCGAGCAGGGGGATCTGTCTGTGGGGGAGTTCTGCAGGCAGATGAAGACCAAGGCCGATGGTCTTCGTGACCTCGGGTTCCCGGTGGAGGACAACATCTTGGTGCTCAATGTGCTGAGGGGGCTCAACAGTTCCTTTGAGCACCTCCGCACATGGATTCGTCGCCAGAAGCCGTTCCCCACTTTCCTGCAGGTCTGGGATGACCTCCACCAAGACGTTGTCCTCGACCGGGAACCCAAGGTCACGGAGACCATTAGCCTTGGTCTTCATCTGCCTGCAGAACTCACCCACAGGAAGGTCCCCCTGCTCGAAGGTCCGAAAGGAGGCCTCGAGCTGGAGGGCACGGGCCTCGGCATTGCCGAGGAACTGCCCCTCCAGGGCCAGCCACGCCTGGCGAGCCGTGCCGTCGCGGGTCCGGACGAGGTCCTGGAGATCAAGGGATATGGTCCCATTGATCCAGGACATGACGACGCTGTCAAGGCGCAGCCACGCCATGTCACGTGCCGCGACAGGCGTGTCGAGGAGGACGTGGTCGTCGAGGAGGTAGCGGCGGAGGGCGATGAGGACCTGATCACGCCAGCGGGCGTACGAAGGAGACATCGGGTCGAGGACGACCGAGACGAGATGCTTGATGTGGAGGACGCCGGAGGCCTGACTATGCAGCTGGGCGACCGTAGGATCGGTCAGCGCGAGCTGAGAGCCAGTGACCGGTGTCTGGCGGGTGGAGGAGGCGGCCTGCTCGATGACGGGGGCAGCAGCAGCAGGAGGTGGCTGCTGTCCCATGGAGGCAAGCAGGAAGTGCTCGGCCTCGGCCACCTGGCGAGCGAGGGCGTCGGCCGCGGTCTGCTCCCGCTCCCAAGCGAGAGCAGCCTCGCGGGCACGTGACTGAGCAGCGGTGGCCTCCGTCTTGGCCGCAAGGAGGGCAGCAGCGAGGGCCGCAGCAGCCGTTGGCGCGCCGGGGAGGAGACCCTGCCCCTGCTGCAGGCGGAACACAGCAGAGGAGAGGGGCGCGTCCACCGGCGGCATCCCCAGGCCAGACCACACGCCACTGGATGTGCTCGCATGGAGAGCCTTCCCCTTGGCGGCGGCGGTGGCGGCAGCAGCAGCCGCGGCGGCGGCGCCGCATCGAATGCAGCAGGGGTGGCGGCTCCTGCGGCGGAGAGAGGGGCGCCAAGCAGGGGGCCACCCGCGCGTACAGCGGCGGCGGCGTGACGGAGAGAGGGGCGCCGAGCAGGGGCCGCCCGCGCGCACAGCGGCGGCGGCGCGTCGGTGGCGCCGCGGCGTCGAGGTCCCGCGCGTCTGCGCTGGGAGGCCGCCGCCCGCACGAGCAGCGTCTGCGGCGGCGGCGGCCGCAGCGTCGGGAAGGCGCGGATCCGCGCCGAGAGAGCCGCTGGGAGGCCGGGGTCGGCGGCGGCGGCGGCGCTCGTCGTCCGCAGCCGCATCTGGCGCCACGGCGGCCATGTAGGCCCGCGCGCGCGGCTGCGTCGGCGGAAGGAGGCCGAGCCGCAGCAGCGTAGGAGAAAGAGGGGGAAGAAGCAGAGAGAGGCGGCGGCGGCGGCGGCCGGCCGGCCATGGTGCGCCGGCGGCGGCGGCTGCGGCGCTACAGTAAAGGGGAGAAGGAAAACCTAGCTGATACCATGCTAGAGGAATAATTGCTGTGTGTATTCCTCCAACCCTAGAAGGGTGGGTTATATGGTTGATGTACATGGGCCTTGATGGGCCTAGTATACATGGGCCCTATGGGCTATATACAACTATACTCCAACAAAGTTGGTTAAGCTTACCATGAAACCGTGCCTAACACATTCTTCTACTATAAGGGACGCCCATGCCAAATTTATGTTATTACAGCTCTTGATGAACGATTCTGTCCCGTTGCGTTGCGAGCATAACTCCTATAAATGATACAGAAATAATATTAGTTATGGTTATAGAGCGATTAACTTGTTTGATCTTTCTTATATAAGCATCGATTTATTTTTTAATTGCAATTATAATCATATAGTTTTTATGTGTCATTGTGTGTGTGTTTTCTGAATTAGTAAGTGCTGTAGATTGTAGAAAAGCCTAATATACCAAGGTCCTATTTTCTAATTGTTGTCCACATGCAGCTAAAGATACTTGGGCAGAATCATACCATGTTTGAACAAAAGAAAAACTGTGGCGAAAATCTAACAAATGACTGGTCAGAAGTCAGAAACTTCTCCTGCAAAAGAATAAATGCCAGAGGCGGTCAGGAATATAATTCAATGAATCAATGGTACTCGTAACAAAGAACATAAACTACAGGCCTCCAGAAAGAAGGCAAATTAACAGGGAAATATTTCTTTGTCCATCAATTTTGATATTAGGTCCATTTTAAGTTTTTAACCATGAATCAGTTCCCGAATGCCAGGTGGCGCTAGTCATCCCCACCTGTTTGATGACTCAGATTTAAGGGATCTGGCGAACCTTTTTGTGGAAGATTTACTTTTGAACCGCAACAAAGGTTTAGGGACCAAAAAGAGACCTTCACTCATTCTCCGAATCAATGTGGTAAAATTATAGGATGTTTTTTTCCACCATGGTACAGACAAATATCTATAAATAAAATACCTCTGCCTCTTTTTATAGGGCGTATAGGATTTGGAAAGGTCAAACTCCATAAGCTTTGACTAAGAATGAGTCAAATTATGTGCACGGTTAGCGTATGAAAGTTAGATCAATAGATTCATACTTCACAGATCTTTCGACACCACATTGATTTTGTAGAGATCAATAATAAACTGCAACAGAAATTGGTTACCAAAGTACACTTATAAAGAATTTTCCAAATCCTAGTACGTCTTCTAAAAGGAAACGAAGGGAGTATCTTTTGTAAGAAGCATAAGATTTTTTTTTCTCGAACAGGAAGGAGAACTGTGTATCATTGTATTGATAGGAAGCATAAGATTCTTCAAGGGGCAGGATTTAAAAAAAAATGAATCACAAACTCTGAGCAAGGTATAATGCTCAAGGAAACTTACCGAGGTTAAGAGGATACCTTTTGCACGCTACATTTTGCATCTACTGTAGCAAGCAGTTCTGCATGCAAATACACCTGGTAAGGTGGATCCAACAAAATTGGAATTACAACCAATATCAGAGGGCAAAAGAAAGAAACCACCCCCCCCCCCCCCCATATATTAAAATTCAATAAATAAGAAAACTATATTTAATGAGATGACCTAAAAGAGAAAAAGGTCAACAAAGTAAATAATATTTTGTTGTTTTATGCCAGATGATACAGAACCATAATAATCCATACAAAGTGAGGTCTGATACATAAATATCACATTGTGCATTTGCAAACTCGATCAGATAAAATAACAAAATTAAAGAGCGAGAAGTAAAAATGCAGATAATAACTTAGTATGAAATAAGGCAAGGCAAACCGCAAATTATTTACCAAGAAGTTGAAAAACCTGAAGAACTGTCTTTTAGTTCCACATACCTGATCAAAGCAAGATTCATATAAAGAAACTGCATCCTCAAATGTATGAGAAATAGAGTCATCCCAAACCATGGTTGATGATAATATGGAACAACTAGCAAACTCGCTCAATTCAACCTGTATGATAAGTGTTGCTGAGAATCAGAAAAGCTAGAAAGTAAAATATTTACATGAAGCCTGCAAACTATAGCTGAGGGTTTGCGGAAACAAATGGGGAAAAATTTGTTCAACAATTTTTCTCATCCTTCAACAAATTTGATTTCCACTTTGAACTCTTTTCAGTAGCATTGCTTTAGTACTCAAATGGATACTGAGGTGTAAAAATTGTAAGTCCGGTTATGTTATGGTCTATGGACATCATACCCAACCAGACATTTCAATTCACCAACTTTCTGAGGGGACCAAATCAGGTTCACTAAGCTGAACACTGGTCCATCGCACAAATCTGGTCAGCGAACATTGCATTCATTTGAAAAATAGTTCAGCAATAACTTTCAATGTTTGTGCAATTGCACTACTACTGCATGTAAGAACGAGTATAGTGTTGCTTGAACAAGGAATCACCTTGCACTTAACAGATTACTTTGAGGACCACTAAAAAACTAGCACTGCAAAGGGAACCCAAAGCCTTTCAGCTTTGTATCAACATGACCATGTCCATGTGAGCCGCCAAGATCAAGTAAAGTAAACAAGACAGATAGTACATAAAACTTGATAGTGAAGTATTCCCTCTATCTGATTCAACATTGGGTTATATTGTACTAAGGCTGATCAAAATACTTAATACTTCTGGATCATGTGCATGCCACAGAAAACTAAGAAATGAAGGTCATTACCTGAGGGATGAAGAAGTAATATGAGCCAAGTTTCTCCCCTATGGAGGACAATTCCTTGTCATATTTCATGCCTACAAATCCATAAGCCCTTATCAAGTGTGAATCAGAAGAAATATATCTGCAAGGAAAAATAGGTCCTAAGTTTGTTAGAAATGTGTGCATGCATGAGGAAGGGAGGAGGGGGTGGAACCTCACCTCGATACTAAATCAAATCCATTTTTTAGGAGGTAGGAACCGTGCAAGCAAATCGCAGAACCAATGCCACAGATTTCAAGTTGAGATGATGCACCGGAGGTTTGCTTGCTCGATAAATAAAACTGAGGAAACAATGATGATCCCTTAAACTGCGAGCACCACTTAAGTGCCTTTGTACTGGGTGGAACAAGTACCTGCACCATTGCACGCTGAGTTAACCATCTTCCAGTGTTACTTGGACTTTAAGGGATGGACAGGTTCATGCCAAAACTAGTTAGGCAAGTAATTTCTCTACTAATCCTACTGCATCATACAGCTTAACGCATGTCAGCTTCTGAAACAGTGAATCTACAAAATGTACATGATGCACATTTCCATGCCAAGAAAAAACAGTGCTCTGACTGCACAAATTTGACTAAATATTCATCTAAAAAATCTACGATGAAGTCTCACTGAAACCTAAAGGGAAACAGAGTGGAAGTCTGAGAGCAGACCCAAAGGCTGCATTTGCCAAGAGTACATAATACCAAAGGAGATACTGAATCCATAATAGAATTTCATCGCCTTTAAACTTTAATACTAGTATCATCCATGATCCATCTTGAGTCATGGTGACTAAGGATCTGATCCCGCAATAACAAATTGGGAGGGAGATGCTTTGCATGCTAACAATTGCATACGGAGGAAGAAGAATTGTCCGACACTGTGATATTAACCCTTGTTTTCTCCCAAGCTTAATTCTACTTCTGCCCAGCAGCGTCAATCAAAGTTTTCGCCGGCAGTGATGATGTATGAAACAAGGATAACGGCTTCGAAACTACAAAGCGAGCCCCCCAAGTTCTGCAAGTGCTCCCCACACCAAAACGTCATCACTCATCAGTCATCACCAGTCAAAATTGCACTACTCTTCACCAGACCAGCTTACCAGCCCACAGTATCCTATTGACAATGTGATGAGAAGGTCGCGATGATTCCCACCGCTTACCTCGAACCTGATCACGCCGCTCCTGGCGCCAGCAGGCGGGCTGGCCCTGAGCTCATCGGCGGACCGCCGCAGGGCGTCGAGACCGTCGCCCACAGTGAGCGCGGGGGGCAGCCTCCGCGTGAGCGATACGTCCACGGGGAGGTCTCGGTCACCAGTCTCGGCCACCTCATCGGCGTCGATCACAATACCCGCGCGCCGCAAGTCCGCGGCGCCCGTGCGGGTGGCACAGAGAAGGCGGACACCACCGGGGAGGCGGCTCCGGGTGGAGCGGCAGCGGCGGCGAGGGGATAGGAGAGGAAAAGCGAGGAGGGGGTTGCCGGGGAGGAGAGGGAGGCGGGGGTGGGGCGAGACGGCGAGCATGCCGACGGTGTGGGCAGGAGGCGGAAGAGGCGAAAGCGAGTGGTTGTGGAAGGGGACGTTTGGGTTTAAAACGGAAGGGGATAAGGTTCATGGGCCCAGCCAACTCATCCGCGTATGGGCTCTACACGGGCTGGGCTTGAGGGTAGAGTGTGGGCTGAATAGACCTAATTATCTCGGTCCGAACAGTTCAGGCCTTTTTTTCGATTGGATGAACAGCTCTACAAAGTGCGATAAAACAGGGCGATGCCGGCGCGGGGATCTTCAGGAATTTATTTTAGCTATACAGTTTTCACTGTTTGAGATCTGTGTAAATAATCTAGATCATTGAATTTTCTTCCTATTTCAGCGCTGTCTCGTCCTCTCTCTGTGCATTGTCTCCACTGCACGCGCATGTAGCAACACATGGGGAGATACGATGTGAGCTGGCACGAGTAGAGAGACTGAAGAATGCTAACCAATTACAAACTTCAATCAATCTTTTCTATTAAATTATGCATCCGATTTAAAATCTGTATTAACATTTTTAATATATTGTTTTCAACATTTATCATGTATTATTTTAATATTTTCTAAAAATATTGAATTGATTTTTTCAAAATGTTGAAGTCGTTTAACAAAAATGTTAAATATGATACCACAAGGATTATAATAGAAAAACAAAAATATAAAAAAAAACAAAATATGCTCACCTATTGATTCTCCTTTACTAACAATAAAGAAGTAACAAACAGTATGATTGTTTGTTCTTCTCCACTATATACTGTTGCCTCGCTAATGTATGTTGTTGTTATGTTGTTCATTTTTTTTACGTATAACAGTACAATGGAGGCCAATAAATATAAATTAAATCTGTTCATTCTTGATTCTGAATATGCAACAACCATAGCATGTTATTTACCTGGTACATTGTACCTTACGGGTGGTGCCACCGTGAAAAGACAAAACATCTATCTATCTATCTATATTATGAGGACCCATATGTCAGATCTAACAGTAGAAAATACGTGAAAAATTTTTATGAACAGAACACATGATGTTTATAAAGAGTTTGCGTTGTTTTGCATTACTTTTCTCATCATAGGATTTTTTTTACCTATCCTACGTACCCACTAACCAGATAGCCTAAAATAATTCACATAATAAATGTAGTACAGGCATATTTGCTAGTCTTTGATAAAGAAAACATCTGAATACGTTAGCCCATTGAATAGACAACAAAAGCAAACAATCTAGAGGCCGGTTCCACGGGCTGCCCATTCTATCTTGCAGATCCTATCCTATTGAAATGAAATATTATTGGATCATTGTGTCATGGAAGGTGAAATCTATTATCTTCTACTTTAACTAGCATGATGATGACACATATGTACTAAAACAATATCACTTGAGTGGACCATGGTAAACAGACCAGTCGTCCGAAGCGTTTTTAAAATACTTTATATTCGCTCTCTTATGTATAGAGAGCTTTAGATTCTCTCGAATTTAGATGCACATCATCTTTGAGATAGTTGGTCTTCATTTATATGGAAAAGACTCTCCAATCTATTGTTTATTAGCAATACGGGATAATTGTCTATAGACGTGGTTACAAATGTGGGTATATCATGAGCAGGTGGGTCCGCGTGGGTATGGGTAGAGTCTTTAGATGACAAAAAAATTAGCGAATTGGCGGATTCACAGCGGAACATGCAATTTTCATCCGTCTACCGCCTGGTAGACAGAAAAAAATTCCGCCAGGTGGGTCCGGTGTGAGAGGAGGGTGTGGAATTTTTAGATGAAAAATGTTTTCAATTGTCTATGATCTTTATAGTATAGATTTGGGTGAAGTCGCCAATTCATCAAAAATATAAATGAATTGGAAAAAAAAATCCAAAAATATTCTGTAAAGCTGTAGAGAAGGAACATGCTAGGCAATTGGTAAGAGAACATGAACGGTAGTCGACCGAAATTTTAGGGCCAAGATGAAATAAAGAAAGAAAGTTAGTTGAGCAGTTGTCTGTCCTTATCCGTGTCACCTAAAGATTTGGGGAGCTTTGCTTGTCCCAAAGAGTAAGTTGTTATGTGCCTTTCAGCTCGATTAGAAAGCAAGTCCGATCCAGGGCCTAGTTAACTCGATCTCTACTCTCCTGGTATGAGTTTGTTGAAAAGCTCCACATTTCAACATTCAAGTTTCAACATAGAGCAAGCCTAGGGAGCAACATGGAGGCGATGGAATAATTCATGATTTTATACCTTATTTCCTCGTTGAACAATGGAAATGGATAGTTCGCCGTCAAACACGCGTACCCTCACCCCGGGCCAGCCAGCATAGCAATCCCTTATTCCTTCCATGACTTTTTAAGATGGGAATATAGAATATTGAATTGAGGCCTCAGGTCCAGAATCGGAGTTGAAGCCGTGGTTGAGAGCTTTTGTGCTTCCGGTTGAGGGTCGCTTGGCTTCCGGCGACCATATCCGTGAGGTCGGCGGCGCCCACACGACGTAAATGAATTGCTGCATGCAAACAGTAGCATTACCAAACAGTACATGCTTGCTGCAGCAAGCACATGCCTGACGTCGTCCGTATAAAATTAAAACGTACTGTAGGAGTAATCAAATGAACCACATACCGATACCGTGTGAAACGATTGGTGCAGATGCAGACCACAGGGCAGCCGACATGGCGGCATGGGAAAATTACGAACCCCATTGTTGAGTACTAGTTATTCAAGTATTCAACTGAGTGAATATTCTATATTCCCATCTTAAAAAGTCATGGAAGGAATAAGGGATTGCTATGCTGGCTGGCCCGGGGTGAGGGTACGCGTGTTTGACGGCGAACTATCCATTTCCATTGTTCAACGAGGAAATAAGGTATAAAATCATGAATTATTCCATCGCCTCCATGTTGCTCCCTAGGCTTGCTCTATGTTGAAACTTGAATGTTGAAATGTGGAGCTTTTCAACAAACTCATACCAGGAGAGTAGAGATCGAGTTAACTAGGCCCTGGATCGGACTTGCTTTCTAATCGAGCTGAAAGGCACATAACAACTTACTCTTTGGGACAAGCAAAGCTCCCCAAATCTTTAGGTGACACGGATAAGGACAGACAACTGCTCAACTAACTTTCTTTCTTTATTTCATCTTGGCCCTAAAATTTCGGTCGACTACCGTTCATGTTCTCTTACCAATTGCCTAGCATGTTCCTTCTCTACAGCTTTACAGAATATTTTTGGATTTTTTTTTCCAATTCATTTATATTTTTGATGAATTGGCGACTTCACCCAAATCTATACTATAAAGATCATAGACAATTGAAAACATTTTTCATCTAAAAATTCCACACCCTCCTCTCACACCGGACCCACCTGGCGGAATTTTTTTCTGTCTACCAGGCGGTAGACGGATGAAAATTGCATGTTCCGCTGTGAATCCGCCAATTCGCTAATTTTTTTGTCATCTAAAGACTCTACCCATACCCACGCGGACCCACCTGCTCATGATATACCCACAGTACTCCGCCAGCGAGGGCCACCAACCAGTACGAAGGGCAGAGATAAAAAAAAACGAGACAAAAACACGGGGGGAAAAGTGAAAAAATCGCATTCATCCCAGAGGCTGGCGCGGCCACACAGCGACGAGTCCCCACGGCGGCTGTCCCCAGAGAGCCAGAGGCCAGAGATTTCCGGCTCCTGCGCAGGCCCGCCGGCCGAATCGGGGACCAATCCCGTCGATCCTTCTGGCAGCCGGCGCCAGGGGACTCTCCAGAGGCGGCCTTCGATTCCGCCGGGGCCGTGGGGAGGAGCGGGGGACATGGGGCTCGGGGCGGCGGCGGGGCGCCTCCTGGCGGGGGTGGACTGGGAGCGCGAGTCCTACCCGGCCTACGACGACTTCCTCGCGCTCCCGGCCTTCGTCCTCTTCTTCCCCACCGTCCGCTTCTTCCTCGACCGCTTCGTCTTCGAGGTGCGCCCCCTTGCCGTCGTTTTCTTTCCTGGATTGTTGAAGTCAAGGAACCTTGACTGACTCCGCGCTCAAGAGGCCAGCGCGATGCTTGAAGCCCGAGAAGTCCGCCTCAAATTTTGCTGGTTACTCATCTCTAATCGCAGCTTGTACAATTGCCTCGATAACATGGCGCTATTTTTAGTGATCTAATCATCTGTAACGTTGCGTGTCTGGGCTAATTTGACACGTGGAAAGCGCTTGGTTTAGTGATTGCTTCTTTCCGGGCTCAAATGATTAGCTACTTCGAAAGATGTTAAACATATCATTTCTTTCTGTTTCTGTAGCATTTCCCCCCTCAATTCGACACCTATATCTTCTAAATTGTTCGGTTCGGAACTCACTTGAGTCTATCAGAAAGCCCCCTGGAATGTGCTTAGCATACCTGTATAAGGGTTTGCCCCCATTGTGGTCCCTGAATCCAGAACTAGGCCAATGCTAAAGATATGCAGCTTCCACGTATAAGGCAATGGAATTTAATGGAGATGCTTGCTTTTTTTTAACATTGATGCTTGATAAATAGGGAGTAGCATGGTTGGTTGGTTTGCAGCTGCGGTTCATGTCAGTATGCCGGCAGCTATTGAGGAATGATCTTTGAATACTTGAGAGTCACGGTATTTGCATGTAATTGGCACCAGGCGCTCACAGATACTATTTCTAGGATCAGTTGCTCTTTTTGTATGGTAAACAATACTAATTGCTAGTGTTGTATTCAAAACTAAGTACAGTTACTTGGTCAATTCATGAGTATGGAAAGCTGTATAAAAGGTCTTATGTTGGACCGCAGTTTCTGGCATGAGAGAGCCTTTTCTTTAATGAGCCGGTAGAGGATCTTGAGCTAGGAAAATGGAGTATAAATCACTGAAATACAACTTTTCTTGTGAGTTATAATATCAGAAGATCCAGCTGTGGTGTGAGACCAGTTTGCTTCATCCTCATGTTTTTCTGAGACCAGAAACTTCGCTGATCTTTCATATTCTCTATGTCAAAATGCCTTATGGTTTTATGTGTTAAGTTTTATATGCTGATTTGCATTCAGTTTGTTATTCCAATGTCTATTGCTAGCTATGTGTCTGAACATTCTGATCTGGATGTAATTGGAAATGCAGAGTTCTTCCATTTAGTTTGGTTGAATTACAAGCTTTACAGCATAATAAATACTTTTACATTTATATCGCTAACTTGAAGGTTAGATGTGATTATGTGCTAAGTTGAACTAGATGAAACATTGATATTGTTTTTTTACAAAATTTTTTGAAAAAAAGTCCATTTTAGTATCGTCACCTATCCACTTTGTCTACCTCCTGAAAAAAATTTAAGCTCATTTTACTCCCCCAAACTATTTTAGTTGGTTCAATCTACCCCCAACGAGCAAATCGAGCCACTAATTGCTAGTGGGGGTTAAGTAGACAAATTGGATAGGTAAGGGAGTAAAATGGACTCTTTCCTGTTAGAAATATTATTATAGAGAATAATTTATATTCACTGCATATGGTTTTGGAACTTTGACACAGAATCGTTGACCATTTGTATTGACTTTAAAGTTGAGTAATTTTTATTTCGCCGCTGAGATATTTTCATCAGTACTTTACTTATTGAATTTAGCCAATATTGGGTTTGGATCTGCTTATACTTCTGGAATATGCTGTTTGGAAAGGGTTATTTAACTGGGTCTACGGCATCAACATCCTTCAGAAATAGACTTTCATGTTTCTCTAGTCTGGTGTCCCAATAATTTCTCTTTTAATTCTCCTACTCTTTTTCGCATCTTCGTTTCTTCATTTATGTTAGTCAGTGATATTCCCAAGAGTTTGGTATTAACCATCCAACTTTGCTACTTATCTTTCCTGTAATTGTTTCAGTGGGTTGCAAGGAGGCTTATACTTGGGTGGGGACATCAGAGAGCTAATAATGAAACAGAAGAAACAAGGAAGAAGATAAGAAAATTCAAGGAATCGGCTTGGAAATGTGTTTATTTTCTATCTGGAGAGCTGTTGTCTTTGTCAGTCACATATAACGAGCCTTGGTTCACCAATACTAGATATTTTTGGGTAGGACCTGGAGAACAGGTTTGGCCTGATCAAAAGATAAAGTAATTCTGATCCTACCACTCTACTTTCTGATACAAATTCATACTGGTTCTCAAGCTGACCTGGATCTAATGGTTGCGTCTTTACTCTCAGATTGAAACTTAAGGCTGTCTATATGTATGCTGCTGGATTCTACACATATTCTATATTTGCACTGATGTTTTGGGAAACAAGGCGTTCGGACTTTGGTGTGTCAATGTCACATCATGTTGCTACTGTTGTTCTGATCATTCTATCTTATGTGTTCAGGTATGTTTCTTATCTTGAATAATCGTTAGCTTTTATTGTTTCGAAATTTTGCAACATCATTCAATAAGTATAGAAGGGCTTCTTAGTCTCATTGCTGATTTTTTTTTCACCCCCATAATTCATGGGCCATGTGTTTTAATTCAAACTTCTTTTCCTTGGTGAACCAGATTTGCTAGAGTTGGCTCAATAGTATTGGCAATTCACGATGCAAGTGATGTTTTCCTGGAAGTAGGGAAGATGTCCAAGTACAGCCATTGTGATTGGCTTGCCAATGTTTCATTTCTTCTTTTTGTTGTTTCATGGATTCTTCTCCGCCTCACGTATTTCCCGTTCTGGATTCTGAGAAGTACAAGGTAAATTGTTCTGTTCTGATTCAGTAGCCTTGTCAGATTATGCCAAGAATAATAATCAAATTGTTAGAAGAATAGAACTTTTGTATGCGTATACAGTATGTGAAAACAGGCAGCAGTTTCTTATTTGTTTCATACCCAAAGTTCATTGTGAAAATTATGACAGTGACTTCCTCTAGTCTAAAGAACAAGGCTTCATTGTGTCTTACAATTAGCATCTTTATACCCTGAAGAAAATTATTCCCATACTTCCACTGACCATACTGTCAAAGTTTTGGAGTTTTGTATGCAGCACTGCCAATAATTGGAGATTTCACACCTTTCTGCACTTTGCTTATCATACAACTTAGTGTCCAAAATATACCATCATAAACATGTTAAATTCTGATAAGCTACCATACTGATTCGCTACTTTAGGAGCGAACTGACTGGATGTTTTTGGATTCTTTACACCTGAGCTGACTAAACCCATTTATTTCAGCTATGAAGTCTTGTTGACTTTGGATAAAAAGAAGCACAATTTTGACGGTCCTATATACTATTATGTTTTCAATTCCCTGCTATTTTCACTACTTGTTCTCCACATATATTGGTGGGTTTTAATATATCGGATGCTTGTGAGACAAATCAAGACAAGAAATGTTGGAGATGATGTTCGATCTGGTAAGCACTGCCCTGTCTGAAGTTTTTGGTATTCTATATGAGCATGGAAATTTTGTATTGGTCTTATAATTAGCTTCTTCCAACCTCTGTTGAGGTTAAAATTTGCTATAATTTTACCTTGCTTTCCTTACAGACTCTGAAGAAGAAGATGAGCACGAAGATTGATTGGCACCACCATCCTGTCTTATGTATTGCAGCCATGACAGAAGCATCAACTCCAATGCCCTGAGCGTCCGTATTCTTTTCCAGGATTTTAAGATACGTGCAGATTATGGGAGGAGGAGGAGCATTGCTCCTCGCGAGATTCATCAGAGCCGAGCATTTGTTCCGCCTCGGCCGTCCATTTGTGTTGTACCATGTATGCATGACACACTGCACGCCAGTTGCATTAGAAGCAGCTGAACATCGAAGATAACATTCTTTGAGTGTAAACTTTGTAGAGAGATGTCAAGCGTTACCTGTAACCGTAGCACCAATGTGACATTGCAGAAAAAAGACTGGTTGTAAACTAAAGCCTTTCTGTCGACAAACCCTGTACATCAGTGGCCTCTGTTGGAATTTGTTGGTCTGTTGCGCTGGTGATGAGGACTCCCAGGCTGGTGGGACTCCCAGGTGGGGGAGCAGCCGCTCGCAGGTTCGAACTTGCGTGCGAGCGGCTCGAACCCCCGTCTGGAACGGAACTTGCGTGCCTCACGGGGGATTTTCCCCGAGGGAGCTGGAGCTCCCACAAATTTATGGAAAAAATAGCCACTCGTTGTGCTATTTAAACAGAGATATACATGGTCCACTGATGGTTGCTGTTGCAGCGTGGCGGCTGCAGGAGCGTCCTCGCCGTCAGTGGCACGTCATGAGTAGTCAGAATTCGTGGTCTTTTCTCGACCCTGCGGAAGAGAGAACTTCTGTCTTTTCAGTCAGCCTCAAGGAGGTCATTCTCCAGAGGGGTCGAGTTTTTTTTGTTGCGCTGGTGATGAGCCCTTGTGCTGCACCCTGTCCCTGCACGACATCAAAGGTAATACCAAACCGTGGACTGTGAGCGATCATTGTTCTAACTCGTGATACCATGAGGTTGCAAAACGCTTGAACTCTATCCTTTATCAGAAAATGATACCCTGGGGTCTTAATCTTTGGCACGCTGTGGGCTCCAAAAGGGTGATTAAGAAACGATCTGTAGGATTTAGGACAGGAGCTCATGTTTTCCCTTCCCCTTCAGCATCCCTTTACGATGCTGTTTGATCTAAGGTAACCTTTTGTTCTACCCGTGTTACGCATAAAAAAAGTGAAGTTCTCAGCATGGAAAGGTGTGTCATGCTCATGCCCAGGCCACAAATGCCCTCGAGAGGACCCACGGCTAGGGAAGTTCACTCTGCCCTGACCTCTTCTTCCCCGGTAAGAAAAGCAGAGGAGATGATGAGCGAGCAAGAAAAAAAAAAGAAGATGCACGAGCACGCTGCGTCGTTCTTGATCTAGATGCGCACTGCACGTGTCAGCAACTAACTACTCACCGTGGGCCACCGAGAGTCTGAGACCGGCGACACGAAAGAAGGAAAGGCCGAGTTCCAAAAAGGATCACCCAAATTCACTATGAAAAAGAAAATTCTCCATCACATCAAAATATTATAACATGCATGGAGTACTAAATGTAGATGAAATCAAAAATTAATTGCACAGTTTTGTTGTACTCTGCGAGACGAACATTTTGAGCCTATTAATCAATTTTTGGACAATTTTTCGCACATACAAACGAAATGCTACAGTGGCGCAATGATTACGACGAGACCCCAAAGTCCCAAATTTGGTGTGCCAAATTTGGGAACTAAACAAGGCCTTTATTTGCATCGGCTTTGTGACGCTTCTTTCTGGGTTCTATGTGCAGCTGAGGTCAGATGGAGCGAGAGACCATTTTTATATATGTAAATAATTTCCATCATCTCATCTCACCGAGACCCATTTTTATTCCATACACGGAGAGAACAAAGAGATTAAAGAGAGAAGCATACGAGAGACATCAAGACATCCAAGCGCCTGCGAGCACGACGTGTCGCTTTCGCCTTTTCGCCGCGTGATGCCTCGCTCTGATCGATGGCGCTAGATGCTTCGTGCCTGCAGGGCGTTTGGGTGTGCAGCTTTGCTTGGAGGAAAAAAAAAACCATGGCCTCCGATGCAAGCCACACGCCGCTTTATTCGCTAGGGAGGGGAGGGGGGCGGCTTTCACGTTCACGGGCAGGCCCTGCGTGCGGCCTTGCAGCATGCAGGTTCCTTTGCGAGATCCTAGCTAGGTTCAAATTCGCGAGCAGGGATATGTGTAAAACGACAGGGCGGCTATGCGGAAATGTAGTATACCCCGCTTGATTAGGCCGGGAATAGCATGTTTTGATTTACTACCGGGAATTTATTATTTTTATATACGTTGAGTTTGGATATTTGAAAATGACATGATTTTCTTTTTACCCTCCCGTAGTAGTACCCGTTTGGCCTTTTACTGTATAAATGGACGTGTGTTCTCATACTAATACTTTTGCTATATGTGTTATAGATGTTATATTTCCAAAACTGCAGTCAAAGTTGTGTTTCCGCAATTATTTGTGACCGGAGGAAGCACATGGCTAAATAGAGTAGCTAGCTATATCTAGCATGGAAATTGATAGAGAGAATACACGGCGTGTTCTTCGTACAAATAAAGGACATGATATAGATACGACGAATACAACTTTGTACCATGGCCTTAGGATCCCTTAAACAGCATACTAACCTTGCTTTCGTGCTCTACACTACTGCATACCACTACACACCTACAGTACCTTGTTGCTTCCAGAGATACATATGCATATAATATTATCATGGAAGTTTTACCAGGTTTTAATTTATAAAAACACACAATATAATATATAGAAATTTTTACGCACGCTCATCATCTGTGTTTTAAAAGACCGTACAAAAGTTAGTTTAAGAGCATTCAACCTCTTGTTCATATTTGCTTCATTTAAGCAAAAAACAAGCGCACGTTCATTCAACCATTTCCATCGTCCTGCTCCTAGATTATTGAAGGATTGTGGAGAAGCAACCTAAGTTAGTTTGCTTGACCAAACAAAGACATGAACTTATTACATTGCAGTAGACAAATTAACATGCAACAATCCACCATTTGCCCACTTACAAGTTTCATTATGACCAAAATATTCAGCTACTATATATATGGTTTTTCATTATTACAAATATCAGGTAGTTAAAAAATGACCCTTTGTAGCAGACAAAGACATCATGAGTCAATTCTGTGAAATTCTCGAGTGCCAAGTGAAATGAACCGAATCCCTATTTTAATACGAGGCACTAATTAATTTTATATAATTGGACATCAAACATGCATATATTTAAACGATCAGTGTAAAGCAACAAATTTAAGATGATTTCAAGCACTATACAACTTTGTGAAAAGAAAGCTTTTGGCAGAGAAGAGGGTGGTTGCTTAAAGCTCTATATGGCAGATAAATTTTTTGAAGTACTACCGTACCGTAACAGAACATGGCCCAATAAAGAATTTTTATGATTGAGAACTGGGGGTTTGGCTTTGACCTCACAATAACATATGGCCATCCTGACTTGGATTGCTAGTTCAAGGGTGATTAAAATGAAGAAAAGAATCTATATATGGAGCTAATAATGTTGGTCACATCATCGATCCAGGTACCAAGAACACAAAAACATGCATTTCGAACCGGGCCAGCTGGCCGGGGTTTCTTCTATTGTGCAAAGCGAAATATGCCAGTTCCGAAGTACAGAATGAAATCTCCAAGCAATAATGTCGCATTAGATACAGTATCTCCCGATCACCTTCAATTTGTGCAAACCCCAATTAGTTCCAGGTCCAGCGCGCTTATAGTTAATGCATGTACACGGACTACATAAATATGGTAATCAAGATTTTCAAGGAGAATAAATTAAGGGCTCGATCTGTAGCTCAAACATATGAAGAAGTCCCAAAAGAAGAAATTGTTGCAAGTACGTGGTGTTCATGCTATATATGATAACATGATCGACCATATATACATTATTATTTGCTGGGTGATAAGAGAGATGATACATGTGTGAATCTGTTATGGACACATCCATCCATGCATCATCCCTATATATATATATGTCTCCACACTCCACTACAGTACACACATACACACATATGTATACACAGCACAAACAAAAGTAGAAAACAATATATAGAGACCTATATATACATACATAGGTCTGTCCAGAATTATTATTATTCATCCTCATGATTAAATGAACACAGCATACTAATTAACATCACAAACGAGATCGATCAACTAATATATATGTAATCAACATACATTAATAACATATAAGAATATATATCAAAGAACCTATATAAACTTCAACGTAGCTGATGAGACCGCGCTGGCCGGCCTGGCCGGGCCGGCCGTACCGCCGTCGACGCCATACAGTTGTCGTCGTAGACCCAAACCGGTTTGGAGATGACCATATCGGCATATCATGGGGGTGGCAGCTGTAGCCATATGCATATGGCTAGACGGTGACCTTCCTCTGGTGGAAGTTGTTGATGAAGTCGGAGGCCTTGCGGTCGACGTCGCGCTCGCCGACCCACCATCCGCCGTAGTCCTCGTCGCTGGACCTCACCTTGCGCACGTACCCGGTCCGCCCGTCCCAGTCGCTCATGTCGTCGTCGTACCGCCTCGACTTGCGCAGGAAGCTGAAGATCGGGCAGAAGAACGAAGACTTGCCTCCCATGCCGGCCTTTTGATTGATGATCTAATTTAATTGATTAATAAGCACACACAGCAGCAGCAGCTGTGCTGATTATTAGTGGCTAATAACAGTACGTGATGGGGGGATCGAGTTTGCTTGATCAAACGACTCTATGTGCAGTGTGTGTGTGGCTTAATGGAGTCGAGATGAGCGAGGGGGCAGCTGAATTTATAGGGAGGGAGAGGGGACTGGACTGCGAGGACCATGGGATGGTGGTGGATGCAAGCTGGCTGGCTGGCTAGGGTTCCAAGCTTCCAATATAATGCGGAGTTCCAACAAAAGGCGGGCGTACGGCCGGCCGGGATCGAGGATCGCGGGGGAGTGGACGGCCCAGATCGCCGACGTGAAAGGATGCTAAAGCGCGTGCGTGTGTTCGTTCTATAGAGCATTAGCGGCAAGAAGACATGATTGATAGGATAGAGAGCAAACGCGGCCGGATCGGAGAGCGATCAGCGTGTTCCATGCAAAAAGGGGCGCGTGGTTTCCAAGCCTCTGCTTTAGTTTTGTGCTGCTCCTCCGATCCAGGCCCTAGCAGCTATATGGAAAAAGAAATGGAAAGCATTGCATTGCATATTGCATTCAAGCATGAAGAAGAAGCTGCATGCTGCATCTGCTGCTGCTGCACAGCTTGATCCTGGGGTTCTTTGGATGATAATTATTAGAGCCGCCTATCGCTCTCGCTCTCGCTCTCACGGGCGAGAACTAAGCTGCTTTATTTCATTCTTGATGATTGAGCACACTATGCCAAAAGCCGTATGAAAATATCCAAGAAAATATCTCTCATGCTTGTTCTAGCAACCTGCTTGCGCCATATATATACAAGCAGAACATCTCGTCCGTCCTAGCTAGCTTGTTCTGCAGTCTCTGCAATTTACAATTATCACGATAACACTGATAAATTTCAGTTTGAGTAGTATGTAAGCGTCTGCAAAAAAGCTACTTTGCCGCATGCAGCAACTAGCAGTTTGCCGTGGAAAGGGCAGCTGGTTTAATTTGCTGCGGAAAGGCAACTGCGGGTCAAAACTCAGAATGGTTTGGCTTTAGCTTAGGTTAGCCTCCGAATCTATACCTTTGCAGCTAGGTAGCCCTTGTTTAGGGGTTACTGCAAGCTGTTTCCCTTTGCCTGCCTTAGAACAATAATCCATGCATCCATCCTAGCTAAGAACGACAATATTCCGACGATTACGATATCTATTACTATATTTGACGCATATCACACTGTTCCAACTTCCAAGCCGTGGTCCAGTATGCCACTAACATGCATATGGTAGAGTAGATCAAGTTGCATTGGGTCAAGCATATATACAAATGATTGGCAAATTTGCTGTCATATGCATTGTGTGCTTATCCAATAATAAACGTTTTATGACTGTCATCACGTATGCAAGCAGCAGAAAAGAAACATTTGGAGAATCGACTGCGGGAAGATTGTAATCATTTAGTGACCACCATCTTTTTGTTTGGGGTACCAAGTTGGATTTGATTTGTACATCCAATATTCCAAGTTCAGATGCTAGCTAGCTTCCATCATCGATAAATGAGACTATGAGCTAGAGAGGACCAGTGAAGTTCTATTTCTCTCTGCTTTTTCCTGATAGTAACAGAGGTCAGAGGACCAGCTAGTTGGTGACCATTTCGATCGATAACTGCAACTTAAGCTCAGATAGGGTAATTATCAGAAGTCGATTAGGCAGAAATTGTCGCCATCTAGGTTTAAGATTTTGGGGGAGATTAATCTTAACTAAAGCTACTACACAAGAACTTGATCTCAGGAGGTAGTCCTAATGCCACCGGCGCTTAAGGTTCTGAAACGGCAGGACGGAGAGACTGATTAGTTAACTTATCAGTAGATCTCAACTCTCAAGGGGTCCTAACGCGCTGGTCTCCTTTTCTCATGCATATATATGAACTAGGAACACGGTAGAGTGGTCTCGCTATTTTTATTCTGCCCCAAAAAGCAGCAGGGTGGCCAATGCGAGCAGCGATTGATCGATCTGTACAGGTTGGCCTGGTTGGGGGCTGGAAGTTGGGCCAAAAGAAACAGTCTCTGCCTTTTGTTCGGCCACGAAACCGCCAGGAAGATCGCCAGACGCTATATATATATATATAGTAGTACTATATCCTACCCTGGGTACGGAATAGCTATTCCGTACCCAGGTCCATCCGATCCCTGGTGCTAGCCACTCGCCCGACCCCGTCAGCCAAACCGCACCGCAGTTCCGGTCCGGCTTTTCTCGGGTTTTTGGTAGCCGCCCCTGGACCGGTCCACACACGTTCAACATAGCAGTTCACATTTACATCCACGAGCTCAAAACAAAAATTTAACCTCCCGTCACCGCCGCCTATCGCCGCCGGTCGCCCCGTGCCATCGCCGGCTCGCCCCTTCCTCCATTCGCCGTCGCCGGCCTTTCCC
>OAMR01000450.1:709225-723574 GCA_900205405.1 Echinochloa crus-galli | reverse complement strand
GGCACCGCGCGGGGCTGCGGCCGGCGTGGGAGGAGGAGCTGGAGGTGCAGTGGCGGTGGTGGGATCGACGGCGGCGGTGGAGTCGAGCAAGAGTCACGGGAGTCCGAGTCGGAGCTGTCGCCGAGGAGGAGCGGCACCGACGCAAGATTTGGAGGAGGGGGAAGGATCCGCGAAATTTGGGGAGGGGGCGGCGGTCCTGCACGGTAGAGGAGGATGTACCGGTGACTGTTGCAGACGGCCTAGGAAGGATAGAAATGCTCTTGTACCGGCCAGGAAGATTTAGCCGCAAGATCACCAAGATCATGGAGCGGTACAACAAAGGTGGTGTTTGGATCCAGGTGCTAAAGTTTAGCGCTTTAAATAAGTAATAATTAGATGTATTAAACATAAATTAATTATAAAACTAATTACATAAGTCATGTTTATTTCGCGAGACGAGCCTTACAAGCCTAATTTCGTTATAATTAATACATAATTACCATACGTTACTGTAGCATCACATTGTCTAATCATGGTGTAATCAAGCTTAAATGATTCGTCTCGTAAATTACTCCTCGTTTATGTAATGGGTTTTTAATTAATCTATATTTAATACTCCTAATTAACATATTTACATCCGAGGTGACGGGGCTAAAGTTTAGCGCCGTGGGAAATGAACAGTACCAAAATGGAGCAGGACAGGGGCGCGGGCGCGGCACCAGGCCAGCTCCATGACGCCCACCACACCTAGGCCACCACATGCTTGATGAAATGCCGGCTCCATGGACCACGATAGGGAGTGGGACATGAGGCGGGTCACTGAGCTGCTATTATCTTACAAGGGTAGCGGCTGTGATGCCCATTCTGTTGTTCCTATAGTTTGGCCGACCCGGTCTTGGGAAGACCACTTTTGTTCAGCACATCTACAATGACGAGGCCATCAGCTCAAAACATTAGTGACCACCAGAATAAAGTTGCTTTGAATATACACCAACTGGGGTACCTATCTGATACCTAACTGCTGGTTTGCGTGCTAGGATGCTGCCTTGCAAGGCCGTGATCCCAGTATTGTGAATGGCAACCTTATTTCTATTTGTGAATCGGTTGCAGCAAGGTGCAAAGGCTCGTCGTTGGCTGCAAATGCAGTTGTCCATGTTTTATCAAGTGCAACTGATAGGAATCACTGGGAGGCTGTTGAACAGAGCGATTTGTTGAACAGTAGTGGTTGAGCAGACCCTTCCTGCTCTTCTGGTTAGCTACAACAACTTGCAGAAGTACTGCTTCTCTTATTTTGCTCACTATTTCCAAAAGAGTATTTGTTTAGAAAGGACAAGCTGCTCCGTCTGTGATTGGCACAAGGATTTGTTGAAGCAGATCTCTCAAGTCTCAATAACTCTAGGCAAAGGAGGGGAAGAGCAAAAGAAGCGCAAGAGAATGTGGTAGCTTCTCTTCCCGGGATGCTGCATCGCCCAAGGCGACGACAGGATGCTATATTGTGTCATCAACTTGACATCAAGGTGAGCAATGACTCCATGGTGCAAGCACCCTTCAACCTCTCCACCACCACACATTCGACCAAATGTTTCACAGGAATGCTTGAGGTGCTTGTTTATTCTCTTACTCATTGAAGAAACATATGAAAGGGAACCATCTTACACAAAGAGGGCAAGATAAATAAATATGTTACCTGCAAGAGTATATGCCATAGTCGAAGTAATTTTCAAATATATTGCTCTCTTCAAAGTTCCCTTGACTAATTGAATTTCATCTTGGGTAGATATAACACGTGCATATATTGTCCCTGTGCAAGTATCTGATCTATCACTGAGAACTGTAGAGAGATGGAATTGGTATAGTTGATTGATTGTATTGCATTGAGGCCTTGGCCGGTATATATGAGTACAAGACTTGGAGGGCAAGACTCCTCCGTGGATACATATGGCAGTCCGAGATTCTATCCTAACATACCATCTATACTCTATCTAACAGATAAGCCAGCAAAAAATTCGGTACCATGCAACATCCACATACCTGGCTCCATTTATAGTGTCTTATATATGAGATATGTTCCGAATCAACATACTTTGCTAATAATTCATAACGTTTTGAAGCTCTGGACTTGAAAATCTCGTGGTTCATTATCCTAAAAGATGTTATTTGCTGATCAATATTTGTTCCGGCAGGTAAGGAATACTCCCTCCGTCCCAGTATATAAGCATTTGTAGGATTCAAATTTTGTGCCAAAATATAAGCATTCCAACAGATAAGACAAAATTTTGTGGGTTGGTGGGGTGGGTGGAGAGTTGTGGGTAGTGTAAAATGAGGAGTATAAAGGTCTTTTAACAGTTATGTTATTTTTTGAGTTTGAATGGTTAGAATGCTTATATAGTGGGACGGAGGGAGTAGCTATTCTATACCCTGCCCTGGGTATGGAATAGCTATTCTATACCCGAGCCTATATGAACAATATTGTACATGGTTAGATAATGTTGATTATACTGATTTATACCATCCTAAACATTGCGACTTTCCAGGTTTGCACATGCACACAAAATCATTTTTCCCTGTTTTCTGTAACATCTGTTGTACTAGATTTGTTCAGTTGAACTGTCAATTCATTTTAGGTTAAGTCACTTGAACCAACTGCTGGCTTATATTAGAGGAATAATTGTTCAGAATTCAGATGTGCATCAAGTTTTTAAGAAAAAGTACATATAATTGGGCTCTGCATTCAATCATCTAGTTTTGAAGAAAAAAGTACATATAGGTGGGCTCTGCATTCAAGCATCCAGTTTATCATGCAGTTGTGTTCAATGCCATATTTACCCATGTTTCCGGTGATCTTGCCGACTGTGGAGTTTTGTTTTTAGATTGCGTTAACCACTAAATGACCCTTGAGTTTTACCCTGTTTCATTTAGATTTGCAATTTTTAGTTACTTGTCACTTGGCTTCATGCTTTACTCTTCGTTGCCATCAAGTAAATGCCAAGTTGGGTAACATATGACCAGTTTTATTTCATTTCTCCTGATTACAGTGATCCATGACTTCATGAGTTCACTCAAAAGATGATGACTGGATAATGTAGAGAGATGGGATTGGTGAATGGTTGATTGATTGTATTGCATTGAGGCCTTGGCCGGTATATATGAGTACAAGACTTGGAGGGCAAGACTCCTCCGTGGATACATATGGCAGTCCGAGATTCTATCCTAACATACCATCTATACTCTATCTAACAGATAAGCCAGCAAAAAATTCGGTACCATGCAACATCCACATACCTGGCTCCATTTATAGTGTCTTATATATGAGATATGTTCCGAATCAACATACTTTGCTAATAATTCATAACGTTTTGAAGCTCTGGACTTGAAAATCTCGTGGTTCATTATCCTAAAAGATGTTATTTGCTGATCAATATTTGTTCCGGCAGGTAAGGAATACTCCCTCCGTCCCAGTATATAAGCATTTGTAGGATTCAAATTTTGTGCCAAAATATAAGCATTCCACTTACGTCCACATGATACAATCCTACCCATGCTCACACTTACGGGCCCCGCCCGTGGGCCGCAGGGCTCCGGCCCCACACGTCATGGGCGGCAGCCCGAGCCCCCGGTTGCTGGCCCCCGGTATCCGAAGGGGATTCGTGAATTTTGCCGGTTTAAGAAACGCCACCCCCTCGCCTCATCGTCGTCTACCTCGCACCACACGCGAAACCAAACCAAACAAAAAAAAATAGTGCTAGTACAGAGAGGACGAGAGGGGGAGAGATTATTATTTCAATAATAATCGAAAAATAAGAGGAGAGGGAGAATCATAAGTTTGGGCGTGCTACGGAGTGCAGGTTTTCAAGTGTGGCATGCTGGTTTATTTTACTCCTTGTAATAATCTCTAGCTGATCTAAATGTTGTACAATTGTACTGTTGTAATGATATATATAGGTGGAGTTTTCTTACTAATCCAAGGTTTGATTAGTTCAAAGATAACAAGATATTTGTGATAAGTTTGAAATTTGCAAACGTAAAAATGGCACATTGTTCTAGCTAAATCTGATTATCTGGACATGAACTTGGTGCTGATTATCTGGACACAAGGAGTATCAGACTCACCTCCAACATCGGTAAAAGGAGTTCAGCGAAAAATCTGTAAGAATCCAGCGAACAAGAAAACAGAACAAACAAATGTCAAGCTTTCCCAACAGCCGAAAGAAAATTCGGAAAAAACAAAAATTAGGCCGAAAGAAAAAACTAGACCAAAGAAAAAAAAGCTCGGAAGAAAAAAAAACCCACGTGTGGGAAAGAAAAAAAACGGAGAAAAACCGGAAATTAGGCCGAAAAAAAACTCGGAAGAAAACAAACCCACGCGTGGGGAAAGAAAAAAACTGGAGATCAGGTGCGCAGTATCCTCGCGCGGGGGCTGCTCGCTGGCGCGTCGGGCTCGCGCCGGTCGGCTCGGGTATGAAATAATATTCTATACCCTGGGTATGAAATAGCGCTGGCCTATATATATATATATATAATCATGTACACAGGAAATCAATGAGGTGCCATCTTTGCTAATCTTTCTGCTGATGAATACATGCATCGTCTCAAACATATATATACAAATATGTCTCGATCGATATCGATCGCATCATGCCTTTTTGTTCTGCCACTTTTCGCTGATTAGATTGCATGTTAAATTAGTCAGAAATGACAGGTATGTGCATATATATATATAGCTCGAAGAGTAAACAGATGCATGCATGTATACAGATAGAGATGTACACATCCTTAACCTCTAAGTATGGTCGGTGGTCTGCCCCTCTGCAAGGCTACTTCAATTGAAAGGGGCAGAACGTGCTGAGGTAGCTGCTGTTGCATATGTCTGCATATATGATATGGCATCACAGAAAGCTAAAGATGGGCCAGCCGAGTCTTTGCCTAGGAGTGCCGTACGCCTTTGTCGTGTACGACCGTGTCGATCTGCAGAGTTGGCCTGGCATCGTGGTTAATTGCATACCTGCACTGTATCCATGTAAATGGCCCGGTTTGTAATGACGCCATCGATCACAATTTGCGATGATCGATCCTGTCAGAGTTTCCAAAAGCATGTGTATCGAGTCGATTTTGCCTCTACTAAATCGAGGATCAAGGTTCCATTGTGTAATGAAAACCACAATCTTATCAAGCAAATAAATTTAGTAAGCGAAAGTAGCACTCCTCGTCCTTGCAGAAGACGAGAGAGCCGCCTTTGATTATACTTTGTATCCATTAATTAGCGAGAGCACGCAGCCACGCACCCGATTCCTCTCGTTGCATCTTGCAATTCTGTTTGGAAACCTGCCCTTACGCGTGTATAAAAAGATTTCAGACATGATACCCTCATTACACAGTTATCTGTCGTTATGTGTAAAGGCGTTGTATGCACACACACACCTAAATGGTACTCGATCGAGAATACCCTAGAAAGATTTGTTCTTGAGAAAAGCCAGAATATATGTAGTATTGAGAGGGAGAGATCGAAGAGAAGCTGCACAAAAGGAAGCACGAAGCAGGCCGGTATGCAGTACAGTTTTGTCCGGCGTTTTTGGAAGTCGATGACAACCTGTTATGCTCTCCTCTCTAACTTTGCCAAACCAACTCTAAACCTGTTGGATGGGCTTTAGGCGTAGCTGGAAGAATGTTCGTTCCGGCCGCCTGCATTGTTAGGTGCGCCACTTATTGGCGACTACAGAGTAAAGTATTGATCAAGAAGCCTGACGTGTCGTGTGATCGGGCAATTGGTCTGATCACGGGAGTTTGATAGTTTATTCGCGCTGATCGAAGATGACAGAATAAATGAATAAACATACAGGCATATATATAGGCCGGAGGCCGCTGTGTACATGCTACATGCTACATGCTACTGTATTTAAGTTAGTTCTCCAGCCTACGTGGACTCAAAGCTCGACTCATCAGGACCTTAGATGATCCACACTTCTCGCTGGTACGGTACGGCGTCGAGAAACGGAACCCTGGCATATATCTTCATTCTTCAAGAACCCTCTAGTAGGCTAGAGCTGGTACCGTGAAGAAGCTTGATTGAGAGCTCACTTCTCGAAAGATCCTCGGAATTCGGACTCAGGATGTCGAGCATAGTCTTCTTGGACCTGCACAACAATCTTGCTAAATACGTACGAGAGGATGAACAAGATATCATTCAGTTCTTCAATAGCACCATTTTGTTCTTCGTCAAACCCTGGATCAGCCTCATTTTCGACTCCAAGGGCATCGATGGACATGGTCGTCTATGTGTTCGTAGCTGGGCATGACCTATAATGTGATCAGTTGATAAGCATTGAAGATTTTGGCTCGCTGACTGGACTGGACGTAGGATGTATCTCAGCTCTGTGCCTTTTGGCTAGTGGACATTTGGATGTGATGGAGTGGGGTTCCATTTCTTTTGGTTGATCGAGATCGGTTATCCCTGGCCCAGTACTTGGACAAGACAAAAAATATAACGCCGTTTCCAACATTATATATTTCGTGTTTGTTTTTGGGATTAGTTATATCTAAAGAATAGTTACACTAAAATGGCCTACCGTAGGAATTGTGTTTTACCAACACAAAATATCTACCTACATATATACCCACGTGTGAAGACTGAAGAGGGAGTGCTTTGCGTTTGCGAAGAACTGCCAAGATTTGTTGTCAAAACAACCTTTTGCAGCGTGATATGTTTGCCTGTGACGATCGAAACTAGCAGCTATATTTTGGTATTTCATCCAGCCACATATGCTGCATTCCGTTTGGAATCAGGCTTGGGCTAAACAGCTGCTCAAGCAGTGGCAAAACTGGATATGGGCTCAAACAAGGAATAGTCACATCATACAGCTCGGCCCGCGGCCCACCGTCTCCTTCAGCAACGCTTGCTGTGCAGGCACGCCCATTGCTTACTCTGAACTCTGAATAAAAGTAGTACGAGCAACATTTTCCTTTGTTCCAAAGCATAGCCTGCTTGACTAATCAACCAGGCTAGCTTGTTCCACATAACGCCGGCATCGATTCATTCAATGTCGACAGACACAAAAGCCAAGCACACGGTTCAGTTCGATCATTCGCTCGCAGAGCATATGACCAGCAGGCAGGAGATCGCCATTGATCCACTCCCACTCTCAAGCTACGGGCGCGGCAGAGCTCGGCAAATATGCGTGAACGTGTAACGAAACAAGAACGGGCTTATCCTCGAATTTGCAATGGTAATATTACAACTTTGAGACCGTCCATGGCGACCGGCCAAGCCGTCTCATCGATCTAAAGCTCGAATCAACAAGAGAGATAAACCGTACGCATTATATACCCACACCCCCGGGCCCCACGCGTCGGCGTCACACGCACGCACGACGACCCAGCTCTCTCAGTTGTGGCAGACCTTGGCGGTGGGCATGGTGACGCAGATGGGCGCGTACTTCTTCTTGGCCTCGGGGGTCCCGTTCTTGGGGCCCGCCATGGCGGCGCCGGCGCCGCCGATGGCTGCAACGGCTGCCGCCGCGGCGGCCAGCATCACGGCGCGGCGGCCCTCGGCCGGCTCCTCGGCCGCCTGCAGCCTCGCGGGCTCCGCCTGCTGGCAGCTGCTGCGGTCGGCCCTGGCGGCCCTGGCCACGGCGAAGCTGCCGCGGGTGCGCGAGGGCGCGGCCGCCGCCACGGCCGCGAAGGACGCCATCATGGTGAGCGACGCCATCTCGATCTCGGTAGCGAGCGAGCAAGCGAGTTCTGGTAGGCGCTTTTGCGTGTGGACGTGGATGGCTCGTGCTGCGTGGGGGAGCTTTTGGCGGCGGGTTATGAAGCTGCGGTCGGAGGGGGGCGCCTTATCCCGCGTGGGGGTGCGCCGCCACTGGGGCGCCGCCATGTGGCCGGGCGGCGTGACGTGGCGGAGGGGAGGGCGCGGGTGGTGGATAACGCGGGAGGATAACGAACGGGCGGACCGGATCGGATGCCGGCGCGGCGGGGATGATTAATATCGTTACTCGACCGGACCGGAACGCCACCACGATGGTGATGGATCGAGCAGCTGGTGACTGCTGACTGCTGGCAACAGGGAGATCAGCTTCTCCGATGCTATTTTTTGATGCTCGGTTCAGGAGAGACATGGTAAATGTAAACGAGGACTGCAGCACCCAACTTGGCTGGCTCGCCGACTCGCCGAGGCTGCGGCACTCACCACGGTGGACCACACAACGAGGGCCAACCCAACCCATCTTGATTTGGTTCGGTAAAAGAAAGAATTGCATCAGTGATGAATGAGTCTCTGCAACGTTATCAAAAAAAAGTTAAGTTATCATAGCCCAATAAGAAAATTTGATGACATAAATAAAGCATGTAGAAAACTATTCACCTCTTATGTATATAGAAAAAAAATAAATTAGCACAAAATTTTTAAACAGGGTCCATCTACAAACTACACGAGCTAAGTACAAAACTTGGGCCAAAAAATGAATGCCGCACCCGAAAAAAAATTAAAAAGGAATGATGTATTTGGATCTCTAAAAGTACTGAACAATTTACATAACTTTCCGTGCGGTTAGTTGCCGAGACGAGACCACAATATCTCTGGTGTATATATTTGTGAGGGCAAAAAGCAGCAAAACGAAGACTACTTGGGCACTGACTATTCCAAAATGGCTAATGCTGTTACCAATCTCCATCCAACTCCCAGTATTCCGTACCTGAGGGTAAAAGAAAAGCAATATTAAGCACATCAATTTTTGTGTCTGTAGGAAGTTCACTTATATTCTTATGTAAGGCTAAACATATCCATCAGCAAACAAAATGTAATGTAATACATCTTAGTGCATTTCCTACTTCTAATTTCCTAGAGCCATTGAGCTGCTAGACCTGAGTCCAAAACTAGTTTGTTGCTTTACACTGCACCGCACACACGGCATGTAACATTTAACAAGTGATTACCTTTAAGAATTAAGATGTTTAAACATGGCCAACTAAATAAAAATTACACATTAATGGATACAAACAAAAGAAACTATAGAGGAACTAAATATGGTTAAGGTAATGGAACATGTCTTGCAAGGATGAAATTAGAATTTCGAAACATAGATTGGAAAGGGCATACATACCAGGAAAAAGAAATGAATGGTCATTACATCTGAAAGCAGTATTACAAGAAAATAGCAGCCCAATCGTGGGATCCGGACAATCTTGGTTATTGCGCTAAATGTACATCTGTGGTTAATCACGAAAATCAGCTTAATAAAATCCAGTTAAACACAAACTAAAAGAGTCTATTTTTAGCTTGGTGTCTGGATGTCCAAAGCCCCAACATTGAGCGGGGGTGTGAACCCCAACACTCCAACATTAGGGGGAAACCTCATCTTCTTTATGTGTTTGTTTTGTTTGTGACACTGATGGTAGGGATAAATCAAGCACTCCCCAATTTAATCTCAAAACAGACAAAGTGATAACTAATGTGGATACAACAAACTTGCTCCCAATAGATATCAGAATGAATATTAAATTAGACACCTTACTACCTATTTTATCTTTTCTACAGCAGAAGGTTATTGTTACAAGAAATTGTATTGCAGGATCATATTTTGTGGAACAGGATTAGATAAATAAAATATTGTCCAGTGAAATTTCGTTTATCACACATCCTCATTAGCTCATTTTAACTTGATGACAACATATAGCATAACAGTAGCAAGGTTAAAAGAACTTACATGACAAGCATGAAAGGAATGAACAATTTAAAGATAAGAAGTCCTGCCATAAGAAATGGCTGCCAAGAGAAAAGAAAAAACATCAATGTCTACAATAATAATCAGCGTAGTCTTGCAGAGAGAAATGATGTACCATAAAAACTTACACTAAACACTGTAATGAATCTGTACACGGATGAGATCTCAAAGCTTGCAATACTTGCAAAATTACCGGTACCGAAGAAGGCAACATTAAATAAGATCACCTGAAAGACAAAGATATCAGCATTACACTTTCAGCTAAAATAATGACAAGTGTTCGTAGTTTCTACTAAAAATACATGGTTGGATACTTGCAAAAAGATATATGGTGGAAATATACAACATAATGCAAGTATGAAGATAGGAAGATTGCCAGCACAGGAAGTATCTAATACATGGATTTGACCGTTATATTCATGTTATATGTTATTCAGAATTATCAACTGCATAACCATGTGGAAGCATTTCTTTTAATAAAAATCTGCAAATTTCATTTTGTCTAATTGCTTCTACACTTTATGCTGTACCGCAACCATAGCATCAGGATCATTTACCGCAATCAATAAGACAATGAAAACAACCACAGACTTACAAATAACAGAGGGATTCTTAAATCAGATAGTTGTAGGTGTCTTTCTTCGTAACCAAAAACTGAGCCATCCACAAGGCTTCCACGACGTGCAGAACCGCCGTCTTCTGAGCAGTATAGGTTGGCAGATTCCACAAATATCCATCCAATCAGTACCATTGAGAAAGCGCTATAGAAAACTGCTTCATAGCTGTGGAGATTTAACAAAATATGAAAAATACTATTTTCATGTTCCAAGACTTGAGGGCACACACACACACACAAAAAAAAAAAATACTACAGCAGAAGTAACAGCTTACCCAATAGAAAGCAGCAGAAAAGGAGGAGCAAAACCCAAGAAGATAGATGTAAGACGAGATAGAACACTAGGTGGTGAGAAAAGAGGTAGCACCATAGCAACACCTGCCAAAGATATGACACGTTAATAACAATAGAACCAAAAATCTTACAAGTTGAGAATGAGCCATCTGCCAGGATACAGGCATACCGCACATATAAATAGCTCCCATATGGTTTCGAAAAGTGGGTTGTGTTTACTGGAGTTCAGGTCAACAATACTTTCAATTGACAAAGCCCCAAAATTGATGTAGATTTGTTACAAACTAAAAATGTTTCCACCTGGATTACAGATATTCCCCAGAGAGTGGGGTCAATTTCCATTTTGCTTATTTTCTCTCAACAATATATTTTATCTCAACTGTTTCCCATAAAAACCAAAAGGAAATTATTAATTGTTAGCCTAGGGAAATTTTTAATTTGATGCCATTTTCCTGATTCAGTGGACAATATTGTGAGTGGTTGATATTTTTTAGAAGGTTTCAGAAAACCAGCCAGTTGTGGAACCAGATATGGTTTTTGAAAACCTGGTCATCAGGACTATAAACAACGCTCCAGCTGTTTCATTACGGAACAAAATGTGAAGCAATTGTTCCGCAAGCACCAAATTTCCTACTGTTGGAGTATAGTGATACGTAGCCCATAGGGGTCCATGTATATTAGGCCCATAGAGGCCCATGTACTGTTACATATATACCCACCCTTCTAGGGTTGGAGGAATACACTTAACATTATCCTCTAGCATGGTATCAGTTGCCTCCCTCTCCTCCCTCCCTCTCCTCCCTCCTCCTGTAGCGCCGCCGCCGCCAGACCATGGCCGGCCGGCCGCCGCCGCCGCCTCCCTCCCTCTCCTCCTTTTTCCCCCTCTCCTACGCGGACGCGCTAGCGCTGCGCGCGCGCGCCCTGGCTGCCTCTGCGCCGGGCGCCGCCGACGCTCCTCCCCTTCCTCCGTGGGCGCCGGCGGACCTGCTGCCTTCGGAGGCTTGGGCATGCCCCCACGGGATGCCCCTCTCACGGCGGCTATCTTCCTCAAGGGGAAGCAGCCCCTTGTTGCTGCTGCTAGGGCTGCCAACGACGCCGCCGCCGACGGGGCTCTCGCTGCAGCCCTTGCGGCTGCCAAGACGAGGGCTGCCGCGGCCGAGGAGCGGGTCCGCGCGGCGGCCCTCGCCTGGGAGCGCGAGCGGACGGCTGCTGACGCGATCGCTCGCCAGATCGCCGAGGCGGAGCGCTACCTCACCCAGCGTTCCCCCCTCATCGAGCACGTCGCCTCGTCCTCCCAGCAGGCACCACCGTCCGCTCCAGCGACGGTGCCTCCTGCTTCTGCTCTGGCGGGTGCTGGACCCTGGCCTGCCCAGGCCGACCTTGTGGCTCCCTACCTCCACCTCCAGGCAGCCGGGGTCCCGCACATCAAGAACCTCGTCTCGATCGTCCTCGACTCGGAATCCACCAGCTACGCTCGCTGGCGTGACCAGGTCCTCCGCGCGCTTCGCCGCTACGCCCTCGACGGCCACGTCCTCACCGACACGCCGTTCGAGGCGCAGGACCTGGGCTGGCTGCGCCACGACAGCATTGTGATGTCCTGGATCTTTGGGACTATCTCCCATGATCTTCAGGACATCATTAGTGCTCCGGGTGGCACCGCGCGTGAGGCCTGGGTGTCGCTTGAGGAGCAGTTCCTCGGCAATGCCGAGGCCCGGGCCCTCCAGCTTGATGCGTCCTTCCGGACCTTCGAGCAGGGCGACTTCTCTGTGGGCGAGTTCTGTCGCCAGATGAAGCGCAAGGCTGATGGTCTTCGGGATCTTGGGTACCCGATTGATGACAAGCTCTTGGTGCTCAATGTGCTGCGAGGCCTAAACAGCACATATGAGCACCTGCGCGACCTCCTCAGCCGCCAGAAGCCGTTCCCGACCTTCCACCAAGTCCGGGACTATCTTCTTCTGAAGGAGATCACACTTGGGGGCCCCACCACCAAGCCGTCTTCTTCCTCGACAACCACCTCCACGACCACCTCCACGGCTCTTGCGGCTACACCACCGTCCTCCAGCCCTCTGCCTGGTGCTCCTTCCCCCGGACCGAGCGGGGGTGGGGGTGGGGGGGCAGGGCGCATCTCCATGTGGCCCTTTCAGGGTCAGGGTGGGGGTCCTCGTCCTCAGCACCACCAGCCGGCCGCCATGCTCTCTGCTGGCCCGTTCGCTCCGGCCTGGACTCCGCCCGCTCAGCCCTGGCCTTTGGCGTGGGATCAGGCTGCCCTGGCGCAGACTTTCAGCACCATGGGGCTGACACCACCAGTGAGCGCCGAGTGGATCGCCGACACGGGTGCCACCCACCACACGACTACGGCTGCTGGTATACTCTCGTCTGTTCGACCCCCACATCCCTCTTGTCCTTCTTCCATCATGGTTGGAGACGGGTCGTGTCTCCCTGTCACTTCCGTTGGATCCACTTCTGGTCATTTTCCTCTTTCTGATGTTCTTGTCGCCCCTCGCATGGTCCACAATCTCCTTTCCATTCGTTAATTTACAGCTGACAATTCTTACTCTGTTGAATTTGACTCTCTTGGTCTTACTGTGAAGAATTTCGCTAGTCGGCGTCCGCTGCTTCGGTGTGACAGCGCTGGCCCCCTTTACACCCTTCGCCTTCCGCCTTCCGCTACCCCGTCTTCGACTTCTTCGTCAGCTGCTTTGGTCACGACTCCCTCCACCATCTAGCATCGCCGTCTCGGTCATCCCGGCCGTGACATTTTGGCTCAGCTTAGTCATAGTGCAGCCATCACTTGTACTAAGACTGCTCCTGAGCAGCTCTGTCATGCTTGTCAGCTTGGTCATCATGTTAGACTTCCTTTTTCTTCTTCTTCGTCGCATGCGACGCATGTTTTTGATCTTGTTCATTGTGACTTGTGGACCTCCCCTGTACCTAGCATTTCTGGAAAGAAATATTATCTTGTGATAGTTGATGATTTTTCTCACTACTCCTGGACTTTTCCTTTGCGCGCCAAGTCTGAGACTTTTCCCACTCTTGTTCACTTCTTTGCTTGGGTGTCCACTCAGTTTGGCCTCCCCATCAAGGCCGTTCAGTGTAACAACGGGCGCGAGTTTGATAACAATGCTTCTCGCTCTTTCTCTCTCAGGGGGTTCAGCTGCGTATGTCTTGTCCGTATACTTCTTCTCAGAACGGCAAGGCTGAGCGGATGATTCGCACGACGAACGACGTCATGCGCACCCTTCTGATCCAGGCCTCTCTACCCCCGCGCTTCTAGGTTGAGAGCCTTCACACCGCCACCTACCTGCTCAACCGTCTCCCTTCCACTGCTTGCCCTTCTCCCACCCCACACCACGCTCTCTTCGGTACCCCTCCTGACTACGATCACCTCCGTGTCTTTGGGTGTGCGTGTTATCCTAACACCTCCGCCACTGCTCCTCATAAGCTGGCGCCCCGCTCGACTCGTTGTCTGTTCCTCGGCTACTCCCCTGACCACAAGGGGTACCGATGCTTCGATCTCACCTCTCGTAGGGTTCTCATTTATCGTCACGTTGTCTTTGACAAGTCCGATTTTCCCTACACCTCTACCTCGCCTTCTCCTGATCCTGAATTGGAGTCCATGTTTCCTGACCTGGTGGTTCAGCCACCTATTTACTTTTTGTCCCTCCTGCAGGTCTTCGTGGTGTACCGGCGCCCCCCGCGGCACCGAGCGCTGCTCCGGCGCCCCCCGCCGCGCCGTGCGCGGCC
>OAMR01000450.1:679466-708932 GCA_900205405.1 Echinochloa crus-galli | reverse complement strand
CGTCTCCACCGACCCCTCCAACGGGGCCGTCACGACCGCCTCCACCACCGCCACCGCCGCCGCCTCGCTCTCGCGTTGAGCCGGATGTGTACCACCCGCCGATTCTCCATCGGGACCCTCGCCATGTGCACCCCATGGTGACTCGGCAGGCGGCTGGTGTTCTCCGACCCGCGGCTCTCTCTGTCACCGAGAGTGAGCCGCGGATCTCTCCAGTACCCTCCTCTGTCCGCGACGCTCTGGCGGATCCCAACTGGCGTCGCGCGATGGAAGAGGAGTACGAGGCGCTCCTTGCCAACCAGACGTGGGACCTCGTACCGCGTCCGTCTGGTTGCAACGTGGTGACTGGCAAGTGGATTTGGACGCACAAGAGTCGGGCTGATGGTACTCTCGAGCGCTACAAGGCTCGTTGGGTCCTCCGGGGTTTCACTCAGCGGCCTGGAGTGGATTATGATGAGACATTCAGTCCAGTGGTGAAGCCTGCTACAGTACGCACGGTCCTCTCGATTGCTCTCTCTCGCTCATGGCCTGTGCACCAGCTCGACGTCAAGAATGCCTTCCTCCATGGCACTCTGTCCGAGACTGTCTACTGCAGCCAACCAGCAGGGTTTGTGGACTCCAGTCGTCCAGATCTGGTCTGTCGGCTCAACAAGTCTCTCTATGGTCTGAAGCAGGCTCCTCGGGCTTGGTACTCTCGATTTGCCACATTCTTGGTGACATTGGGGTTCACGGAGGCCAAGTCCGATACTTCTCTGTTTGTCTATCGACATAGTGATGAGACTGCATATCTGCTGCTCTATGTTGATGATATTGTTCTCACCGCCTCCAGTCAGCAGTTGCTTCGAAACATCATCTCCTCTCTGCAGCAGGAGTTTGCCATGAAGGATTTGGGTCAGCTCCACCACTTCTTGGGTGTCACTGTGGAGACTCGCCCTTCTGGCCTTTTCCTTCACCAGCGACAGTATGCTCTTGATATCCTGGAGCGGGCTGGCATGTCGGACTGCAAGCCCTGTTCTACTCCTGTTGATACTCAGTCAAAGCTGTCTGCTGATGCGGGTACTCCAGTCGCTGATCCTACTGCTTTCCGGAGCATTGCGGGAGCCTTGCAGTACCTCACCTTCACCAGGCCGGACCTTGCCTATGCTGTTCAGCAGGTTTGCCTCCACATGCATGATCCCCGGGAGCACCGCTGTCTCTTATACACATCTAGATGTGTATAAGAGACAGACGCTGACTGGGCTGGGTGCCCGGACACTCGCCGCTCTACCTCAGGGTACGCCGTCTTCTTAGGCGGCAACCTTGTCTCCTGGTCGTCCAAGCGGCAGCCGGTTGTCTCCCGCTCCAGTGCCGAGGCGGAGTACCGGGCTGTTGCTAACGGCGTGGCAGAGGCGGCTTGGCTTCGACAGCTCTTGGCGGAGCTTCACAGCCCGCTCCCCAAGAGCACACTCGTCTACTGCGACAACGTCAGTGTCGTGTACCTCTCCACCAACCCGGTTCAGCATCAGCGGACGAAGCATGTCGAGATTGACTTGCACTTCGTTCGCGACCGGGTTGCCATCGGCGATGTTCGGGTCCTCCATGTACCGACCACCTCCCAGTTTGCCGACATCTTCACGAAGGGTCTGCCCTCCTCGACGTTCTCAGAGTTTCGCTCCAGCCTCAACATAGCGGGTGGCTAGTTGTGGCTGCGGGGGGGCCTGTTGTGTGGTGTCTTTCTTTGTTGTCCAGTCTTGAACACCGCTGCGCCGGTAGTTCAGACTGCGGGGGGGTGTTGGAGTATAGTGATATGTAGCCCATAGGGGTCCATGTATATTAGGCCCATAGAGGCCCATGTACTGTTACATATATACCCACCCTTCTAGGGTTGGAGGAATACACTGAACATTATCCTCTAGCACCTACCACTACCACACACAAATGAACATTACGAGAAAAGCAACCTTGGAGGAGCTAGGACAATTTTTATTCAGTTTATGTGCCACCCCACACAATACCTTGAATTTCTTATGGCCAAACCCATTAATAAAGAAAACGTCTAACCCTCTTAGTGATAACAACTAAAACAGTTCAGAAACTGCCAAATAAGACCCCCACTCTTGAATTGATGCACAACAAAATTAAGCTGTGTGAGGTTGACTGATAAGTTGTGCTGTATAATTACAAGAAAACATGATGTATCAACTGAAAGCAATGAGGATTGCGTGGAATAATTGATATATTTATTGCGAGACACGGTTACATATATATAGGGATGAGATCTTGAGGTTTATAGAAATGGAACCAATCAAGATCTCATATCTCTCTAACCAAACTAACAGAGAGGGGCCGGCTGGCTATAGCCTGTCCGCCCCCGCGCACACTGCGCGGTACAGCACATATACGTGCTAACATCTACGAATCAAATATTGCCATAAGAACTGAAGACAGGTACCAATGGCACACTGTAGGTATTGACAGCGCAATAGCAACTATTGTGGCTTACCAGCTACAGACCAGTTGATCAACTGGTGCAATGAGTGTAATTCCCTGTTCTGGGACCGATGTGAGGTAGATAACCACACCATAATTGAAGATAATGCAACTAAAATAACCTGAAACATAGTAAATGGTTCTGAACAATGCATCAAACTTGAATTTCCATGAAAGAAATGACAATATCAGAATTTTACTCTCTTGAGTTTTGCACCTGAACAAAATATAGCTTTGAGGATTGAGAATCCCGTTTATTTGCTCGAGTCAGATAGAGCCAAAAGCTGGTACTATTTGAGTTAGTCCATCTTGAAGCCACCGCAATCAGTATTATGAGTGCTCCACTAAGAATTCTGCATATAAAAAGTTCGTCAGACAAAAAGCTGCAAGGAAACCCAATTAAACAATATTTGGTGACGTTTAGATAGCCAGCAGCTTCTTAAAACCGTGAAGGATAGATAACAGGTCAATGATGTACTATGTATTATCTAACAGCTTCTTCTCTGCTAGCACTGGAGAAAATGCAAGAAAAAGAGCATGCATGAAGGCTGCGAAAGAAGCATACACCAAGTTGTTGTTTTCTGGTATTTCAGCTGGCATCAATGTGAATACAGACAGGAACCAGCAAGCAAGCCATGTGTATATCACAAGTGCAGGAGTAGCTTGAATAAACAACGCTAAATAAGTTGAACCAAGTATCCCAAGGACCAAGAAGCACCATGTATAAATCTTCCGCTCCTGTGGCTGATCATACCGACTTCCGGACTCTATACTTGAAGGGCATATTAGACAATTCTCTCCATACTGCCTTCAGAAATTCAAAGTTTTGTACAATTCTTGTCCAAAGGAATATTGTCATAAACACATAAGAGTGGTAAAGGAGCGGTGATTTCTCTAGTAGTAGTATAATGGATGACAAACCCATAAAGAAACATCCACCTATGTAAACCTGAAACCATAGGAGATAATATCAAAATAGTGTAGTTATGGTAAAAAAAACACATCAGCATTTAATAAATAGAGAAAACATTTAAACATAGTTGTCTAGTTTTGATGAGACACATTGGTCATACATCAAAAAGATGGACATAAATTCATAAAGACCGGATAAAGATAAACTGCCATACTTTCATGGAGGTATTCTTAGGATGCCACTGAGCCTTCTTTTGCAGAATTGCAGGAAATGATGTATAAGACTGTAACACATGTAGAATAAGGTTCACCATCCATCCAATATATCCAAGGGTAATTGTTGTCATTAACATGAACCAATCATATGTTTGAAAATAATGGAGACCAGCAAGAGCCATCCTTCGGAGCTCTTCAGACTGCTTCATGGCAGTTTCATAGTCCCTTCCAGATATAAGATCCTCAATCTGAATGAGCACTGAAGAATAGTTTGCCAGTGGCTTAAAAGGCTTGAAGTAGAGTGAACTGGATTGCTTCAGCTCTGAGGTCGATAAGGAAGGCATGTTTAGGATTAAGAGTGTGATCTACTGTTTAATTTGTTCATCTTGGTCACATTTGCATTAGGAAAAAAACAGGAAGTTGGTTGACATGATGAACAGTCTTGTTGATCGATTGTTATGGGCACTGAACTGTGGACAGCAATACTGTCTCTACACCACCCATCCACGCTACCACACATCTCACCAATAATAGCATATCCTAGAAGCTCGTAGGCATAGAGTAAGGAAATTAAAGTTCAAGTATGTAGCAAAAGTTATTCTAGAAGGATACGTGATTTTCGTAGAAACTGGTTAAGAATTTGCTTTGTATTGGCCAGAACTGCTTCAACTTCATCAGCCTGTATAGGAAATGAACTTTAGCAAGCATTGTTGACCGAAGTACAAAAGATTTTTTTTTCGCGTAGCATTAGAGTGATTGTCTGACCTTGCTTAGTTTCAAATAATGAGTAGGTAAGCTCCCCACCGAATTCATTGGGCATGGTAAACCCACAAGTGTAGCCTGCAATTATTTCAAAGAAATGATAAAAGGTTTATTTAAGAAAACCAAATGCAGCCAACGAAGAAATGAATATATTGCTGACATTGGAAATTCCTAAGTTACCATTAGAGGAGCTATATCAGCCTGGTTGACATCAACTCTTTCAAAGCCTTCAAGGGCCCAGTCTTGTGGAGTGGGCGTATCATGTTTATGGTCATCAACAAATCGAAAGCCATCATCCTGTTTCTCTGTATAAGCCAAGAACTTCGGACTTCTAATTCCAGCACCCCATACTACAAGAGGAGTATCAGTATTTGAAGGGTGTCCATCTCCATGGCTTCCTGCAGGTAGTAGAACCTATTACATCAGCAATACAAACAAAGGAATAAGAGAGTACTAACCTAATATACTAACAAGTTAACCAATAAACATGAAGCCTTTTCAATTCCTTGAGATAAAACCAAAGCAGTTTTGCATAAAGTGCAACACTGCAACCAAAATCAGAATGATAGAAAGCAGTTAGATGTCAGGATTGGGGTTGTCACTAAAATGTGGCTGCCTAGGCACTAGGCAGATAAAATGAGTGAGGTCATCAATACAACTATCATTTTACAGTCCAGATTGAATCAGTGCACCAGTTATGCCATTGCCATTCATTTGGGAATGTAGTGGTTGACTAGGGAAGAGATAGGCCTGGGAACTTATTGTTCAAATATAATCTAATTCCCATTTCAAATTTGGCAGTTTTACAGTTTCCTGGTTAAGCCGAGTTGTCCTGCTCTCCCAGACCAACATAACCAGCAGATTCCCTCCAACATCCTGAACTCACTTGGCCAGGAACCCAAAACTCATGTAAAACCTAGCTCTAAAACCTACATAATGATGAGCAACGAAATTTATTTGTGAAACAGTTCTGTGCATAAGGTACCTTTGTCACTCATTCCATGATCTGCAGTAAACACATAGGCTGTTTGGTTGTCATTGAAATAGTTCTCCATGAGATTGTACATACTTTCGGCAATTTGATCAACAACCTTGACATTGTTCAGATAGATGCTTGAGTAGGGTCGGTGTGCATGGCCATTGGTATCACAGCCCAGTAAGTGCAGAAATATAACCAACTTATCCTGTAGGAGTAACTGCCTCAATTTAACGTCGTCAAAAGACCTGTTGAGAAGACCTTGAAACTGGTCAAATGACCAATGATCCAGAAATGATGCATCTGCAACCAAGGTCTCTAACAAAGTAAAAACATGATTCCAAAAGAAAAATAAACTGCAAAAACAGAGGATTGATGGTTTAGATTCTTCGATGTTGAGTGAAACATTATTTTTTTTCTTAAAAGCACAAACGCCATGTATCCAGACAAGAAACAAATTTATTTACACAAGAAAACCCATAAAATTCATGATAATAGTTGTCATTTTCTATTAAAAAAGGAACTCTGATCAAAACTAAAGCAAACAACTTCAAAGATCTATTTTACATATAATTTGACTGCAAGATGGACTTTTAGGTTAACATGAATATTCAGGAAGAACAGATGTGCGGTATGAGATATCACAAAAGTATCTAAAAATGTTGAGAAAAGAACAATGTGATTTGGTGGCTACCACAGTATTTGTAAGGCAATTACAAAAAAAGTAGTACCATAGTAATAGCTTAAGTTTCAGCAAGCTACATGTACTGCCAATAAATCTGACCTGTTGCAAAATCTTCATATTCGTGGGGATAAGTGCCCCAGGTACTGTGAGGTACATTACTGCAGAATATAGGAACAATATCCGGACTACCAAATGAGATAGTGTGCCGACTTTGATTGAATACAGAATCAAACTCAACTGGATTGGCCTTCCATCCTGCACAATACAATATAAAAGTGTTTCATCAGTTTCCGTAGTATCTCCTAAAGCACTCACACTGATTTCCAACAACACAAATCAGGTCTGTTTTACTAAGGCTCAGCTAAAAGGAACCTATAGTCCTGGACAGGCAAACATAGTACACTATAGGGCATAGCAGAATATTTACTGTTTTGAGCATCAGAGCAACATATTTACTGCTTAATGGAGCAATATTGATCATGTGTAGGTTGTCAGTATTACCCCTGTATTCTCCGTTACAACTTACCAGCACACAGTTAAGTACGTACATCTGTTTTAGTAGTAGTTCAGTGGTAACAATTATGGAAAATGGCAATGGCATCTTGATTAGACAAAGCAATGCAATGACACATAAAAAGTGCGGCATAATTGTAAACTGAAGTAAACTGAACGGCTTGTGAAAACATTGCACAGCAGCAGTGCACCTTTGGTGACAGCACTGGGGTCCTCGTAGAAGCCAGCGATGAGGGAGACGTGGCCGGGCCTGGACTCGGTGGGCGGGCGCGCGTGGCTGACCCCCCACCGGCCCTTCTCCTCGATCACGCCGCGGAGGAACGGCGCCCGGTACCTCCCCCGCTCGTCGGGCTCGAAGAACTTGTCCGCCCTCAGCCCGTCCGCTGCACGCACCAAAACCCCACAGCCAAATCACACACCCAGCATCGAGCCGAAGAGTAATGAGACGGGGAACCGAAGGATCAAGGGGAGGGCGCACCGACGAGGAAGACGAGGCGCTTGGCGGGCGCCGCGGAGAGGCGGGGCGGCACGGGGTCCATGCCGTGCACGATGGGGGACTTGAAGTAGATGTCGAAGATGCTCAGCATGTACACGGCGTGGAGCGCGACGCCGAGGACGACCAGCCACCGCTCGCGCCGCCGCGTGGAGGCGGACGGCGAGTGCGGCTGCGTCTGCGGGCGCGGGCGGCCGGCCATCGCGTCGGCGCGGGGCGCCGGCCGAGCCGTGGAGGTTGAGGCGGTGGATCTGGGTTTCTCCTTCGGAGGGAAGGGACTGAGCGCGAAGGCGTCCTTGGACTGACGGACTGACACGACCGGGCACGACGGGGAGGCACCAAAGATCGGGAACTGCAGTGGAGTACCAGATTAACTAACCGTAAACTAGATCTTGTGGTTTTGGTACATAAGTTTTCGTGTATGTAAAACAGGCTTCCAAAATTCAACAGAATTTCACGATTTTCACTGAGTTGAGTCGAAAACAAAATATTAAGCATAAATTTTGTTGCTAGTTTAATCTTTGTGCTTTTCTTGCCCCTTTACTATAAGCATAACTAATGTTTTGAGTCAGAAACGAAATAATACAAATCAAAATTCGGTCATTAGCTTAGTCTTTCTGCTTCGTTTTAAATATATGCTATTATATCTCATAACTTCATATTCATTGTATGGATATGCATACTCATGTTAAGCACTTGTAGAAGAGTTAAAATACTAAAAAATGTTTGTATTTTTAGAAATATCTATCAATTTTTTGCTCGAATTTTTTTCTTTTTCCTACAAATTTTGGTGCACCTATAGATAGATATACTACCACCGTACCAAAATATTTGTCATCATTGTCTTTTAATTATAACATTTAACCATTCGTTGTATTAAAAAAATTACGCAAGTTGAGATCCATTGATTGGCCGCTGGTTTTATTTTGATTATCTCGACATACTTGCGAGTATACTATACATTCCTACACTCCAGGGTATCACGACGTCGTAGCCTGTGCCTTTATGAATCCTTGTTTATCCATCGATCGCTACGGTAATGTCTATGCTCTTAAATCAAAAATATACAAGTACCATTTATTTTATTTATGACTTACTTTATTATGAAAGCTACTTTAAATATAACTTATCTTTTTATGTATTTCTAATCAATTTCTGAACCATTTCTGAATAATGTAATTATTTTGAATAATACAAATGTTCAAATGTTGTAAGAAAGTTAACAGTAATAAATATGATAAATATTTTGATAAGGAGGGAGTGAGTTGAAAGGGGAAAGAGTATGCTCCGCGCGTGGGTGCGTGGCTGCGTGCCAGCCCGACTGAAAATGCTCTCGATCTTTTTTTTTTGAAAAAACACATGAATCGAGTCTGATGGCATAATAAGCTGTTCAAGTTCAACTTCCAGATGTCTCCGTGGTGCGAAGGGATTCGGAATCAAGAGACGATGATACTTGTCAGAGAGTTCCGCTCGATCTGGCCAGCGCTAAACTACTTGTACCCTCGCTCGGAGGCTCGGCGTTCGCAATCACACGCGCGCGCTTGCGGCGGCGTAACCAAAGCCAGCATGGAGGCGCCGCTGTCTTGGCTCCCGCTCGATCTCCTCCTCGAAGTCCTGGCGCGCTCCGACCCGGTCACCATCGCCCGGGGCGCCGCGACGTGCAAGCTGCTCCGTCGCCTGCCCGGATTTCCGGCGGCGCCTGCTGCGCCACGCCGGCCGCGACGACGGCCACCGCTTCCTCGTCGGCCTCCTCTACCGGCACGCCCGCCGGGACGAGGTCCGCGTCTCCCCGCCGCCCATCCCCGTGGCGGCGGCGTCCTTCCTATCCCTCAGCGCCGGTGGCCTGTTCGACTCGCACCGCCTCGTCGCGTCGACCCACGGCCTGCTCGTCCTCGCGCCCCGCCGCGCACGCCTCTGGGCGCCAGGGCCAGAGCGCCCCCGCCGTGAGGTGTGCGTGTTCGACCCTGCCACCGGCGAGCGTGCCTCCTTCCCGCTGCCGGAGGCGGTCTCCGGCGACCTGTACGCGCTGCTGCCGCCCGACGGCGGCGACGGACGCTGCCGCGCCGTGGCCGTGGGCCTTTCGTCGTTCAGGCTGCTGGTCGTGGACAGGGCGTCAGGGCGCCGGTCCGCACGCGGACTCTCTCGTTGGCGGAGGGCGTCTGGGGCCCCGCAGACGCTCACATACGTACGCACACTCACCCTAAGAATACACGTACGCAAACCCTACCCTATGAGCACCTCCGATGGACTGAGCACCCGGCAAATCTAGAGATTCCGAAGTCACCATTGGCACCTCGTTGTCAACGGGAACGTCGCTTACCACTTAACGCATAGCGCCGGAAAATCCTTAGGAAAATCCCAGGAAAAGGTGCGAGCACCAGGATTTGAACCCTGGTGGGTAGCGTCCCACTGGACTGTCCTACCATTGGATTATAAGCCAATTCGCACTAGTCTTATATACATAATCTATAATTGTAACTGAGTGGCCTCGTGGGATTATGGGAAGTGGGCTTCATCCTCTCATTTAGACCTGCTTTAGTTGTTTCATATTTAGACTTGATAGCATATTTTAATAGACCAGACCTTAATATACGTACTATATATCTCCAGATGGGGGCCCTAAACTTTTGGGGGCCCAGAACGGTCGCCCCTCCCGCACTGGCTCATGGCCGGCCCTGCGCCTACTGGCTGTACAAGCAGGTGGCGACGCGGGTTTACCACGTGCTCGCCGTCGACGTCGGCACGGGGCAGGCAAGATACATCGACGTCCCGCAATCCTGCATCCGCCGGCAGGATTCTCCCGGCGCGAGCAGGGATGCCATCCTCGCTTCCATCGGCGGCGAGCTCAGCTTGGTGGTTGCGGAATTCACGGCGATCTCAGCTTGGACGGTGAGAGAGGAGGACGATGCGCCGCGCTGGGCGCGGTCCGTGCTCATCGAGACCGTGACGATCCTCCGCTCGGTGCAGCCTCTACTGCCTTGGCTCGCGTGCCAAACGGTTGAGTTCGAGTGGGTCGGGGAGAGAAGCGGCAGCGTCGTCTTCCAGATGCACGGCGTGGGGCTAGTTCTGCTGAATCTGCGGACCAAGAGGATCTGCCAGCTCGAGACGAGTTCGAGGATAGTGTCATTTGATCTACTCTGCCCTTACGAGTTGGATCTGCTGTCTTTGATTGCATCACCTGAAGACCGTTTGTAACGCTGATTACACTGTATTATTATCTTTGTTTTAAACTACTAGTCGTTATTTGATATTTACAACATTTAATTATTCATATTATACAAAAACTTATACAAGCAGTACCATTTATTTATTTATTTATTTAGATCGTGACTTACTTTATCACCAAAAAATATTTAAGTTTAGATTAGCTTAGATTATATTTTTTGCGTGTTTGAACAAAAGTTGAATAAGTTGAATGAACAAATAAGCAAAAATCAATGATGAATCATAATTTGAAAGGGCACGGTACTTTATTGGCTAACTAACTTTATTTAATATTTATCTTTGTATGCATACTTACTTCATTTCGAGTGATATACTCCTTGTTAGCGGCATGAGGAGTTTTGGAATTCTTTTAATCTTTTTTAATTTATTAATCTCTATTTCTAATAAGACTGCGCTGGGGAATTGCGTCCGCCCCTCTCCTTCCGTCTGCCATCTAATCTCCACCTGCAATCCCTCGTACGTCCATTATGATTTCGACGGCTGCGATCCCCCGTCTGCCTAAATCGAAGCCCTCGACGCCCACGCCCCTTCAGCCGCCACTGCCCCACGCCCGACGTCCGCACCTCGGCATCCTCCTCCACCCGCGCCGCTGCCGCACCAGTCTCCTCCTCCCCCGCGCGAATGGTGCCGCCAGCCGATCGATCAGCCTCTCTTTGTGTGCGCCCCCATGTGGGCCCTCCGGTGTGATCTTAACGGCCAGATCCGAGCGTCATGGATCGTTGCCCCCACAGATCGTGCTCCCGATCCGCGCAGGGGAGTGCCACCGATCGGGCGCCGGGACCCCAAGAGGCTGGAGACGACGGAGTAGGGGACTGAGGAGGGGAGCTGTTGGCTTCTTCGCCCCGGGCGCCGGCATCCACCGTGCTGGGTGTCCGGTTCAAGAAGATGCCGAGCACCACGTTCTGGGCCGGGGACGGGGACAGGGTCCCGATCACTGACCTTTCCGCGGCGGCGCTGGAGGTCTACGGCGGCATTCTGTGCATAATGGAGGCCGGAGTTAGCCTCAGGTGTTGGTGTTGGGACGGGGCGCCGAGCGGGGCAATCCCCTCGCATCGAGCGTCCGGAGACCCCAGTACCCCATTGCAGCTCGGCTGGGATCTTGCTTCAGGTACAGGCGGAAGCAATCCCCTCTCTTTGTTTGCATCTCGTGGGTTCGGAGAAACAATATTTATTTTTTTGTATGTTCTTCATCTTGCATTATCTGAACCTTTATCACCAAAAAATATTTAAGTTTAGATTAGCTTAGATTATATTTTTTGCGTGTTTGAACAAAAGTTGAATAAGTTGAATGAACAAATAAGCAAAAATCAATGATGAATCATAATTTGAAAGGGCACGGTACTTTATTGGCTAACTAACTTTATTTAATATTTATCTTTGTATGCATACTTACTTCATTTCGAGTGATATACTCCTTGTTAGCGGCATGAGGAGTTTTGGAATTCTTTTAATCTTTTTTAATTTATTAATCTCTATTTCTAATAAGACTGCGCTGGGGAATTGCGTCCGCCCCTCTCCTTCCGTCTGCCATCTAATCTCCACCTGCAATCCCTCGTACGTCCATTATGATTTCGACGGCTGCGATCCCCCGTCTGCCTAAATCGAAGCCCTCGACGCCCACGCCCCTTCAGCCGCCACTGCCCCACGCCCGACGTCCGCACCTCGGCATCCTCCTCCACCCGCGCCGCTGCCGCACCAGTCTCCTCCTCCCCCGCGCGAATGGTGCCGCCAGCCGATCGATCAGCCTCTCTTTGTGTGCGCCCCCATGTGGGCCCTACGGTGTGATCTTAACGGCCAGATCCGAGCGTCATGGATCGTTGCCCCCACAGATCGTGCTCCCGATCCGCGCAGGGGAGTGCCACCGATCGGGCGCCGGGACCCCAAGAGGCTGGAGACGACGGAGTAGGGGACTGAGGAGGGGAGCTGTTGGCTTCTTCGCCCGGGCGCCGGCATCCACCGTGCTGGGTGTCCGGTTCAAGAAGATGCCGAGCACCACGTTCTGGGCCGGGGACGGGGACAGGGTCCCGATCACTGACCTTTCCGCGGCGGCGCTGGAGGTCTACGGCGGCATTCTGTGCATAATGGAGGCCGGAGTTAGCCTCAGGTGTTGGTGTTGGGACGGGGCGCCGAGCGGGGCAATCCCCTCGCATCGAGCGTCCGGAGACCCCAGTACCCCATTGCAGCTCGGCTGGGATCTTGCTTCAGGTACAGGCGGAAGCAATCCCCTCTCTTTGTTTGCATCTCGTGGGTTCGGAGAAACAATATTTATTTTTTTGTATGTTCTTCATCTTGCATTATCTGAACCTAACAAAGCTCCTGAAGAAGATATGTTGCCAGCCAATGATGTGCTTGACAAAATGCACCCGAGGTATTATTTCTATGATTTACTATGCATTGATTTTATGATTCAGTTAGATTATTGTCTATGCAATCGGAATCTCAAATCCATTTCCATGGCATTTGCTTGCTGATTTTCCCTTCGTTCCTACTGAAGCCTCTTTCGTTGTTTCTTTTTTTGTAGAGATGCTCTGCTGAAGGTAGCAGATATTCTAGCAATTTCCCCGTGAGCGCCGACGTGCGGCATTAGGATCTGGCAGCTGCGCATGGAGGCCTGCACAGTCGCAGCAGCCCGCAATGGCCTTCATGGATGGCATCGGACAATCAGGTGTTCATTGATGCTTATAACCATAAAAAAATCATTTCTAACTGACCGATGGTTTAGTACAAGCAATACATTTCCTTTTGATAACACGTGCTATAGTTGTGTCATCTTGTTTATGTGTGGCACAAGGGTTTGCAGAAAGAAGCCTTCTGAGTGCTTTAAAACCTGCATTGATTTAAAATGTAACTATGGTGCTGTAAATTACTCTTAAGTATTAGTACTGTTCCTTCATGCTTAGTGGTAGGAATATCTTTGGTCGTACCATCCATTACTTTTTTATTGCAAATACAAATTAACTGGGAATGAAGATCTGCATTTCTCTTTTATGGCTAGGAAGTACAAAAGCAGTATTTTGCCTGGGTGGCCTATGAAATGATTTACTGGCCAAGTGCTTGGGACTTGGGAGAATTGATCGGTCTTGATGTTCCCACCAGTCGAGTTTTTATTTATGTTCCTAATGTCTCGGGGCTCGTGCAAGCCAAGCTTTTGTAGAAATTTTTCTTGCCATCACCAGCGAGCCAAATTGGCTCTCCGTAGCTGGCAAGGTTCTCGAGGAGTGCGATGGCAAAGCAAGGCGAGCTTGTCTTGAGAACCAAACGTGCCCTAAATTACTTGCTAGGCCACTGTTGCTATCCTAGGCCTACGGGTGCTTTACCACCAAGGCGGCTTTATAAAATAACATTGAAATATGCTCTTAGTATTTATAATGCTGCTTCATTTAAGATTTAAGATATAAGAAAAATCCAGTTGATGCATGTACGAGATCACAATAAATTGGCAGATTCAAAATTATTGCAATTCATGCTTGATTGATGCGAACTTGCATATCCATGGAGCTTAATGATAGTTCTCTCCTGCACGGCTTTTTCAGAAAAATATGGATTAATGATTGCAATATTTTAGGAAAAAGTACTAATTTTCATAGACTTTGGTGCGATACTACGGCCGTCAAATTTGAATTTTCCGTGTGATCTATTTATCCTTGATCTATTTATTATACTCGTAGCAACGCACGGGCATTTACCTATTACAGTACTAGTTTTTGGTCCCAAATTATTAGATGCCAGTTTGGGTATTCCATTGTGTTGCCCGCGTTTATTTTCTGGCTTTGCCACTTATGAACTGGCATATATTTCACCTTTTTTTAACATCCAATGATTGCTCTTGGAGGAGTAGCTGGGATTGGGAGGAATTAAATTATGTAACATTCTCGAGGGCTAATTCACCATCCGAAGTAACCTACCGGAGGCCTCTTTAGCTGAGATGTGTTTACAATATATTTATGCGGCTCTACGTACTGAGCACTCTCTCTTTGATAGTGCCATAGGTAGCAGCGAGCAGTGAAGGACAACACTTGAGAATGGTTAGGACACGGGCGCCATGACAAACACCCGGTGATAGGCCTCCAATACACCTTCCAACAGGAACTATTTCCTTGCCCTTAAAAAAAAAAGAGGAACTATTTCCTTCGTTGTTTCTGTTTCCCGCCTCTGGGAACGGTGGTGTTTCCCGGTTTTTTTGTTAGAAGAAAAGAACAAAGAAGACAAGGGCTAGCAGCTGGTACGGAGTAGGAGTAGGAGGGAACTAGCACGCGGGACGAGTTGGCCCTGTTTGGGACTGCTCTGCTTCAATATTTTCAGCTCTGCTCTATCAACTCCACCATAGAGCAGCTCTACTGTGGAGTTTATGGAGCCAATGTCCTGTTTGGCACCCAGTCTAACTCCGGCTCCAGAAATACGTGGGACCCACATGTAAGGTCTTCTTCAACCTCCTCCTCACCTGTTCAGGCTTCTTCAACCTCCTTCAACCGCCTCGTCGCTGGTCGTGCGCCGCCCCACACGGCCTCGCCGCCGGCCGCTTGGCCCCGCGCCGCTTCGCTGCCGCGCGCCACCGCCGCACGGCTGCGCGCTGCTCCGCACCGCCGCCGTGGCCCTGCTCCGCTGCTCGGGCTCGCGCCGCCTGGGCCTCCCACCGCCGGCGCCCTCCTCACCGCCCGGCCTCGCCGCCGCGGCACTGCTCCGCCCCGGCCGAGCACCGCCGCCTGTGAGCCGCTGCCGGCCGCCCGCCCGTGCGCCGCCGCATGCCGTACGTCCGTGGGCCGCAGAGCTCGGCTCGCCGCTCGTCGCCTCCGCCTGCGCCGCGGCCTCGCCGTCGCCGCAATCCCATCCGTCTCCGGTGGACAGGGACGGCGCGGGATCTGGCGGCGGGCAGGAAGCGCTGGAGGAACGGGCGGCGGGCGTCGCCGGGAGGAAGGACGGGCGGCGGTGTGCGTCGGGAGGAGGGGAAAAGAAGGAAAGAACGAACCGTTACCTGTGTAACCAGTGGCATGGTGGGTAATTATCTCCCAACTCTAGCGTGGAGCACCCCTTGAGGAGCTCTAAAAAACATGGAGTTGGCTCTCAACTCCATCTTTTTTCTGCAATAGAGTTTTTGGAGTTGCATCTGTTTGGCTGGGTAGTTTGGGAGCAGAGTTGAAAAAAGTGGAGCGGAGCAGTCCCAAACAGCCGTATCTCTATCGATTTCCCGCGGGGAGATCGAGTTCGTATCCGTTCTGGTTTCACGTCTCAATAAAAGAGAGCTCGTGCCTACGAACTCGAGGCGGTGGCGGCTCTTTCACCCAGGCCCACGGTGATGGGGCAATCCTTTTCCGCGGCGACGCCGCCGCGCGTCGAGCCCTCCGCGGCCGGCTACGGCTGGTGGCAGTGCCTCCTCGTCGTGCCGGTGCTGTACTCGGCGTGGGCGTCGCCGTTCGAGCTGGCCGTCGAGAGGGCCGCCACCCTGCCCCTCCTCGTCGTCGACCTCATCGCCGACGCCTTCTTCGCCGCCGACATCGCCGCCTCCCTCCTCGCCGCGTGCCTCCGCCTCCGCGGCAGCACCAGCACCACCGGCGGCCTCTTCGTCGACGCCCGCAAGAAGGCCGCCGCGAGGCAGCTGCGCGCGTGGACGCTCGCCGTGGACGTGGCCTCGACGGTCCCGTTCCAGGCCATCTACCACCTGGCGACGGGCGCCGCGTGGGCGTCGCCGTGCCGGTTCCTGAGCCTCCTCCGCCTGTGGCGCCTCCGCCGCGTCAGCGCCCTCTTCGCCAGGCTGGAGAAGGACGTCCGCCTCGACTACTTCTGGACCCGGCTCGCCAAGGTCGCCGGCGTCGCGCTCCTCGCCGTGCACGCCGCCGCGTGCGCCCACCTCTGGATGGCCTCCCACTCCCGCGGGGGGGCCCACCTGGCTCGGCCCCGGCTTCGGGGCCCGCAGCGTCTGGGCCGGCTACACCCGCGCCGCCTACTGGTCCGTCGCCACCCTCACCACCGTCGGCTACGGCGACCTCCACCCCGCCAACCCCGGCGAGATGGCATTCGCCGTCCTCTACATCCTCTTCAACCTCGGCCTCGCCGCGTACCTCGTCGGCAACATGACCAACCTCGTGGTGAGCGCCTCGACGGCCGCGCTCGCGCTGCGGGACGCGCTGCGCCGGGCCGAGGCGTTCGCCGCCGCCAACCGGCTGCCGGAGGCGCTGGCGGAGAGGATGGCGGAGAGCGTGCAGCTCAGCTTCGACGCGGCGGAGCACCAGCGGCTCCTCCTCCTGCCGGAGATGATGCCGAGGGCGGCGCGGTCGGCGGTGGCGCGGCACCTGTTCCGGGGCGCCGTCGAGGGCGCCTACCTGTTCCGCGGCGCCTCCGGGGGCCTCGCCGCCGACCTCGTCTCCGACGACGACACGGCGGCGCAGTTCTTCCCTCCCAACGCCGAGATCGTCCAGCGGGGCGAGGTCCCCACGGACTGCTACGTCGTCGTGTCCGGCTCCGTCGACGTGGTGGCGGCCGCCGCCGACGGGGCGGAGACGGTCGTGGCGAGGGCCGGCCCGGGCGGCATGGCGGGGGAGATAGGCGTGGTGCTCAACGTCGCGCAGCCGTTCACCGTCCGGTGCAGGAGGCTCACGCAGGTGGTGCGCGTCAGCCAGGGCCAACTCCGGCAGGCGGTCCGGCCGCACACCGCCGACGCCGACAGGGTGTTCTGCAACTTCGTCCAGCACCTTGAATCCCCCATGTGGGACTTTGCAAGGGAAGAGGCGCCATTGTTCAGGGAGATCGCAGGGCAGCTTCGTGTCGGCGCCGCGGCGGCGCCGGCGCCGGCGTTGAGCCGCCGGAGTGCCACGCTTGACGCTGAAAGACTGGGAGAGGCTGATCGGAGAATGCCGCTGAGGAGGGAGCCCAATAAGCGAGTGGTTATCCATCACAAGCTTGCAAATGCTGCAGGGAAGCTTGTGTGCCTTCCTGGTTCGATGGAGGAGCTGATGAGAGTTGCGGAGGGTAAGTTCGGGAAGGCGGTGACGACGGTGCTCGCCGTCGACGGCGCCGAAGTTGATGACATCGATGTGCTAAGAGATGGAGATCACTTGTTCTTACGCTAGTGGCTTTGTAAGATTTGGAGATGTACATGTTAACATGTATGCCCTGACAACCTGTTGTGTTGTAAATTGTACATACACACACAGGAGTAATTGTTGTAATGTTGTGGAAAAGGAATCATGTATAGAATACTTTGACCATGAACAGAATAAGTAATACAGAAAGATATCTTCATTCATGGAAACCTAAGAAAGGCGACTACTGAGATGTTTTCTTCGCATCAGCTCAGGCATATCAGGTAGCATGATGTAATTCACCCGATAAAACTATGTCAGTTATTGTGTTGGGATCAAATATAGGCGCTGTACCACACAGAAGAATTAAGGTAGTGCATGGCAAACCATCAGACATTGTACTGCAAACTTCACAAAATATGCACAGCTCAATAAGAAGATGAAAGTAATTTTTCTCAAGTGAATTTGTATCTGATACGTATGGCTGTGAGTCTGTGACAATGCTCAGCTAGTGTTCACTTGTACGGTGACGCGTCATAAACAGTCAGTGCATATATATTCCTAGTTTACCTGCTAGGTTATTGTTTTGTTAGCCATTAGTTGCATTAGCAATGTACTGTTGTAGATGCAACGGTGGTAGTTTAGTAGTTTACCATGCATTAAAGAGGAGGCAAGTAAGAAAGAATCAATCTGATTTCTCCCCCATGTGTGTCGCCACAGTCTAAGTCTGCTCTCATCCCCAGCAGCCACTGTCACCGAGCTATCCTCCCAGCAGTATTTACCCAGGCATGAACTCAGACCAATACAAGTACCTTCGAAGCATGGGCAAACCAGGATTTGAATAGCAAGCAACTAACCATAAAGAAAATGAAGTAAAAAAGAAACAAACAATGTGCATTGAGTGAATTAATTTTGACTTGCTAGTCCGATCAATCCTCAATGCAATTGAACTAAACTTCGTAGAAGCAATGTCGAAAGGCATGGCAAGTACCTGTAAAAAACTAAAAACTCAGCATTTCGTGGATCATCAAAAGTTCTTATTGAAGCGTCGTCTACAGTGAGTCCATTGTTCCAGACAGGTACACTGTGAACCATGTTCTGTTGTATTCGAGGAGCAGATGACAGTATCCGTCCAAAGGCCGAAGCCAGCTTTATATATAAAGCATCTCTCAAAGGATACTGGGATTACCAGTTTACAATAGAGCCCAAACCGCACGAAGAGCAACATCCAACAAACCCGTAACGGGACTCTCTAGGCCGCGCGCTAGAGATAGCACGGCACTACTCGCGACGAACAGACTAAAGGGCCATAAGACCATTACAACTCGATTGGACCCGAGCTTCAGCGGATCTTACGACTCCTCCACCAACGGCTACAGGACAGCCTCCAAACAACGCCTTCAGGAAGGCAAAGACGCGACTGCGCCAACGTTTGGTTTTCACCACGGAGAGCTTCCACGAACCGCCGTCGAGCGAGATCCTGCCGGCAACGCCCTCAAGAGGGAAAGCAAACGCCGTTGCCCGACCCGACACCGGGACGAAGCTGACGCTTGAGGACCACCACCTGACGAGCCGATAGCACCTGGACCGATCCCACTCGCTTCCCTCCACCGCCCACCATCACAGCCGCCGAAGCTCGCCAGCTAGGTTCCATATGCACCCGATGGCAACACCCGACACCTCGGGATGAGAGCAGATGACAGTATCCCCTGAGTGCACTTGATCAGGGATATCAGCAGGGTCAGACTTCGCTTAGCGGCTATTTGTCTAATTTGTTCAAAAATCGAGTCAGCTTTCATTCCTATTTGTTGGGTCTCGAACAGCATCACACTGAGTCAGTGTTGGCCCCATTTGATCATTTATAGAAAAAAAAATAAAACAAACACAGGTAAAGTAGCTGGAAATCAGGATCCCAGGCACAGCCAAAAAAATCTGCTCAAAATGCGTGCTTCCTATCAGACCAACAATGCCGCGCTAGTACACGTAAGGGCAGGTACATTGGTGTCGTCTAATAGACGGTCTCATACAGCGACACGTAATCTTGAAACGGCTTATCAGACAACCTGTACGATAAGTTGTTGTTTTAGTTGTCTCATAGTAATACAAAATTCCTTAATTTATGGAAAAACAAAGAAATATGATTGGTTGCATGGCAACAAAACTCGTACAATGGTGAGAGAGTTGTCTCATGGTCCTAAAATTTAGCCCATGAGACAACGACCTCATTCTCTCACCTCGCTCTCTCTCATCCGCATCATCAAAAATCCTATGTGGCTCTGCATGAGACGACTTATGAGACCGCTTACGTGTAGCAATGTACGTGCCTAAGGGTGGGGGCGATGGTACCTCCTCTTGCCGCCGTCGTAGTACTCCTGGGGCTCGTCGAGTCGTCGGCGCGGAGGAAGGACAGAAGGGCGCCGGTTGAGGTCCGCAATTGTGCGGATGAAGGGACCGCCCACACCGCGACCCGCCGGCTTCACGCCGCCGTGCCCGTGCGGGAGGGGGGGAGGAGCTCGACGACTCCGAGGTGGGCCGAGTTGGGTTTGCGTGGTGCGATGGGCTCGGTCCGAGAGTCCAACCGAGGCGCGCGCGCTACACGGATTCGGAATCGTATGGTACGTATCGCTGCGGCCGTATGTATGTACGTGCATACGAAGTTTACTTCAGTTCCACCTTTGCCGTGTATAGTCAGGCAGGGATCAGATCAGTCGGTCCATTTGTTTTCCTTGCGCGGTCCAGCAAGTTTGGGAATGAGGAAATCATTATGAATTTGTTACGATAGAAATGCTGGAGTATTACTCTCTCAAGAAGAAAATTTCCTGGAAGTAAAATGTTTTCTCCTTTTTTAGGCCAATGTTTTTCTCTCCTTTACCATGGACGAGAAGTCATTGAGGGGAGAGAATAGGATCTGTAATGGGCTGCCAAAAGGGTGTGCTTCCGCACAAGAATGGGCTGATTCTTAATAGATAACGCTTTACTTTATTATCCATCAGCCCATCACTGTTATTTTTTTTTTGTAGGAATACGCAAGTAGCTACATATATATCATTAGATTATTAAGAAATTAACTGTCTTACAACGAACAACGTTGTGTTTTATTATAGTGCAAACATTCCTTTAGTACCTTCGTATCACTTCTGACTCTCCTTTTGACACAATTGCTAAGAAATACGTGCCTTTGTGTGTGAACAGGAAAGCTTGCCTTGATCTTTAGTTTTGAGCCTATGCCATTGTACAAACTAAAATGGCATGCCGTAATTTGGGTTACAAAGGAAACATATGGCTAACAGTTAAATTTCCCTATTTTTGTTTATTTTCTCGTAAATATATGAGCTACTCCTAACAACTTCTTTTAGGCTAATATGAAGAAAGTTCTCTTAAAAAAACACTCCCTCCATCTATCTTTCGAAGACGCACACTAATATCAAGATTCAACTTTACAATCTTTGACCAATAATTTAGCTAACATTTTTTAACTTTTATAATATAAACTTGATATGGTTGAATTTTTTATCAAATATACTCTCCAATAATTATAAATCTATAACCATAAATGACATAATATAAGATAAATAAATAATCAAAGTATAACTTTGAAGTGTCAAGTCAAATCGTGACTTTGATGGAGAGAGTAGAACAGAGCTTTGATCTTCATTTTCCAATCCTATCAGATACTCCAAAACGAACTTCAACCTCTAGATAAGGTAGCTAGGACGAGTAGATACAATCACGTAGACAGTATAAGGTTCTTGCAAAAAGATGCATGGGACCCTGCAAGACTTCACCGACCAACGTTTGACTCTCACTTGACCCATATACTAACAGACGACTTTGTTGAGTGACATAAACATAAAAAAGTGGTTTCCATCTGCTAGTACTTCCCATTCTATCCTACTATCCAAATGGATCTCATCATCTTTCCGGAACAGAAGATATTGATCAAGTTACGAGTATATGATTCCTACAAGATGACTTATCGAGGATGGACCAGATCAACAATCCACCAAAAGAAACATACACATGGCTCACTTGAAGACTTCACCCAATCCAAGTTTGGCTCCTCGGCTCACACTCTACTTACCCATGCATGCCCACTGCCACTCCACACACGTACGTATATATCCTATCCTATCCTATTCCAAAAGCGGAAGCCGCAGGGCTTGCCTTATCGGCATGTGTCGAGCTCATCATTGAGTGATTCTAGATGTGGTAATGTGTCCATGTCCATCAGAATATTCAGGAACACACACACCATGATCAAAGCCTTTATTTCATGGCTTCAGGATAAAGTTATAATTAAACACCGGAGGCAGCTCAGGGACGCAGAAAGCTGCAGGGAGACAGACGGTGTTGGAAGGTAGAGAGCGATTTGTGTGCTCCCCCCACGGTCATGCTCTGTCAGGCTTACAGGTGTGCAAGCGCCAAGACCTGTCACCTACTCACCTCCGTTTCGGCTCTGCTGTATCTTCGGCGAAAAGGGCGAGATATAGAGGTGAAATAAAGGGATGCAGACCTGATCTTTACGCAATAGGAAATGCTTGGTCTTATCATGAGCTAGTAGCTGATATTTCATTTCAAAGGCTCTCCATCTCCGTTGGGAAATGCTGGGTGTTGGGTGTCAGTGGTTGCTGGGCGTTGTTGTTGCCTGTAAACATCCAAAATGCAGACAGTAGAGAAATAATGCTTGCCCCCACGTGTAGCCCGTTGCCGCGACGTTGCCATCATCGTAGGTGGCGTCGTCTCGCGGGGACACGTGTCCGTCACGAAATATCTTCCGGGAAATATATTAGCTAGTCAGAGCTGGCAGCGTCGACGGCCTGACACGTGGGCCGAGACAGGTTGCCGCTTGTCCCCGTGCGGAAGTCCGCGTATGTTAGCTGAAGGATGGCTGTAGTATACGCGGCCGCCGGACACGATCGGCACGCGCCAGAGTAGGCCAGAGGAGGGAGGGAGAAAAAAAACGCGGAGAAACTGGGCTCCTTTTGCGGCCGAACGAGAGGTGAGCTCGGCGATTGCATGCGCAGGCGTGCTCGATCGGGTGCTAGGAGACCTTTCAGCCGTAGGGTTACGAGGATAACCGGCATCTTTTCGGGCGACGCCGCGTGTGAAGAGCATTTCATTTCGCTCCGATGAAACAACACGGGATGAACGCTGTTCTGACACTGTTCAAATCAACTGATCGTAGCCGTAATGTATTTTGTTGAAGGAGAATTTGAAGAGCTGCCATGACTTTTATCCAGGCTCTGTTTTCTCTCCGAGCCTGCCACCGAGAGAATCACCCCCATTCACGGAATTGCACAAATAGAGAAAACGCAGCCGGAACCACAAGCTGAACGACAGATTCAAGGCGCAGGGATTCGCACCAACAAAGACGTCCCGAATCCCTGACGGCCACGCAAATTTGAGACGAGCAGACGGCTCACGTTTGTTTTGATTGGCTCCCTGCTAGTCGCCGTTCACCAACCGCCGATCCCCACGGGCCACACACCACACACGCACGCGCCCTAGCACAGTAGCTCCTCGCTTGTCTGACAGAGTCGTCCACGTCGGCACGTCGCCGGTCGAGGACCGTGGGGCCCGCCGGCCGGGCCCTGCCAACCGCGTCATGACACGTCGGCGTCGACGGCAGCAGTTTCGGACGCTACCGGCGGGGCTATAGCTGGGCGGCTGCGCTGCCGTCCAAGCCGGGCGGAGTCAGGGGCTCGGCGGCCGGCGGCGCGCGGTGGGGAGAATTTATTTGCGTGGCCGCGGGAGGCCACGTCGACGGCGCGGCCGGCCCGCGGTGGCCGCGCCGCGCGCCGTCGCTGTCGCCGGCCACTACCCCCTCGGCCCACGTGAGCGAGCGCGCACTGCTTGCCCTCCTGATCGTCGGAATCTCTGCGCCGGAATGCGCGTGTGGGCAGACGTGATGCCGATGGCGACGGCCGAGATGCGGGTGAGGAGATAATGTATATATTTCTCCTTTGGGAAACCATCAAGCCACAGATACATGTGATTTGTTATGTTAGGATTACACGTACACAACACAAGTTAATCAGCAATTTATGCATGTCTAGCTTATTATGTAGGTTTTGGGATACGTCTTTGAATCATGGTGAGACGTCAACAGCAAGATAATATAAAGATGAAGCGTCATGTCTCTCCGCTTGTGATGAGCTAAATCAACTAACCAAATCAGGAAATTGTTGCTTTTATAACAAGGCATGCGGTGTATTAACATATTCCTGCTTGAAGACGATAATCCTTTGAATAGCATAGACACAACGAGGTTTTAATAAAGTTACTCATCGTATAACATGGGGCAGTGGCGGAGCCAGGATTGAGCTCCAGGAGGGGCTCTCCTGTGCTTCTTCCTCCTCCTGCTGGGCTGCTCCCCCTTCCCTTCTTCATCCTCCTCAAAATCCTAGGGGGGCTTAGGAGGGGCTCCGAGGAAATTCCAGCGGTAGGGGGGCTCTAGCCCCGGCCGTCCCACCGCTGGATTCGCCACTGACATGGGGCTAGATTTAGACATGACTAAATGGTTTATACAATAACCAAGTAGATAGCGGCTGGAGCCTAATCCTCTCCTTTTGGAAATTATCAAGATATTATACATCTTTTAAGTAGAAATACATAATTAATTGGTCCAAGTGATGATTGTTCGGATTATTATGTTATATGGCATGTTTTGGATTGATGGTAAGACCTCAACAACTAAACACAAAGATTGAGCGTCATGTTCTTCCGCTTTGATAAGCTAAATCAATTAACTAAACCAAGAAATCTCACTTCAGATCAAGACATGTCACATCTTATCCTAACACAATCTCACGAACAAGAATCACTCGAATAGCATATAGACACGGGAGGTTTCAAACAAGCTACTCATTGAGTAACATGGGGCTAGATTTAGATATGACTAATCGATTTATTCAGGCCACACAGTAGATGGCGGCCGAAACCAAACCACTCCATTCTGCCGAAAACGAGAGCATAAGCGCAGAAGATCCCCCGCCGCTGCAATCTTTTGGCGGAGAATTCCCCTTCACCACGTACCGGAGATTTTGCCAGGCCACCGTCCGCCACGGAACACGCCAGGTCATCGCCGTCACTCACTTGTCCGTTCGCGGCAGGGCTCCAATCGAACACGCGGGCTGCACAGTTTCCTCCCGTCTCCACTTCGCCGCCCCGTGATCATCTTCATTTTGGCCACCTCACGCTACCCAAATCCAGCAAGTAAAACAGATGAGATGTGGTACAATTTGCAGAGGGCAAAAAAGTATCAGAAGAAAAAAAGAACCCATCCCAAGCAGCGCAGCGAGCCAACCCTCCTCTCCTCTCCTCTGGACGCACGCCCTGCCCTATAAATCCTCCTCCGTCCAGGCCTCATCCTCTTCCAGCAAGCTCACAGCACAAACGTTCCTCTCCTCTTTTGCTCTCTACTCCCTCTTTGCACAGTCCACACAGCAGCTAACACAGAGGCTGCAGCTAGGACAACACCACTGCGCCAGCAATGGTAACAATTTCTTTTCGTGCCATCCATGGCCATGCATGCTCTCTAGCTCATGGTGTCGTGTTGATTACTTTCGATGTTCTTAAGTTTGTGAATAACATAACATATATGCATGTGCATGTGTAGGTTTCTGCCGGTGGTCATGGCGGTGGGTACGGCGACGACGGGCAGGAGGCCGTGGACTTCCGCGGCAACCCGGCGGACAAGTCCCGGACCGGCGGTTGGCTCGGCGCCGGGCTCATCCTGGGCACGGAGCTGGCGGAGCGCGTGTGTGTGATGGGCATCTCCATGAACCTGGTGACGTACCTCGTCGGCGAGCTCCACCTCTCCAACTCCAAGTCCGCCAACGTCGTCACCAACTTCATGGGCACCCTCAACCTCCTCGCCCTCGTCGGCGGCTTCCTCGCCGACGCCAAGCTCGGCCGCTACCTCACCATCGCCATCTCCGCCACCATCGCCGCCACCGTACGATCGACGCTCGCTCTCCATCTTACACTCTCAAAACATGCACCTATACTTATACATATACATATATATATCTATAATAACTGACTGAGCAATAATCCGACGATCGATCGCGAACAGGGCGTGAGCTTGCTGACGGTGGACACGACGGTGCCGAGCATGCGGCCTCCGCCGTGCGCCGACGCGCGCGGCCCGCGCGGGCACGAGTGCGTGCCGGCGCGCGGCGGGCAGCTGGCGATGCTGTACGCGGCGCTGTACACGATCGCGGCGGGCGCCGGCGGGCTGAAGGCGAACGTGTCCGGGTTCGGGTCGGACCAGTTCGACGGGCGGGATCCGCGGGAGGAGCGCGCCATGGTCTTCTTCTTCAACCGCTTCTACTTCTGCATCAGCCTGGGGTCGCTGTTCGCGGTCACCGTGCTGGTGTACGTGCAGGACAACGTGGGCCGGGGCTGGGGCTACGGCATCTCCGCCGTCGCCATGGTGCTCGCCGTCGCCGTGCTCGTCGCCGGCACGCCCAAGTACAGGTACCGGCGGCCGCAGGGGAGCCCGCTGACGGTGATCGGGAGGGTGCTCGCCACGGCGTGGAGGAAGCGCCGCCTGACGCTGCCCGCCGACGCCGCCGAGCTCCACGGATTCCACGCCGCCAAGGTCGCCCACACTGACAGGCTCAGGTAATTACTCTTCTACTTACTCTGTTACTGTAATTAGCTAGCGCAATGCAACGGCACACGCGCACGGCGACGTGGATGTCCTTGTCTTGGCAGCTACAGCTACCAAGCTAAGTGATCGAGATGCGGATGCAACAGTGTTAGGCTCAATGATGCTGTCTTAGCACAGCTAGCAAGGGAGGCATCACGTACTGTTAGGCTGAAACCGGCAGTAGGGCGAAGCCAACAAAAAATCTTACCGTTGGGGTGCATGCATGCCTTGCTATAGCTGCATCGTCATGAACACAAGGACAATGATAGAACGGGACACTGGCACCCGGTACGAGCTAGTACCGCTGCAGATTGCGTGCATGTGGCTGCTGATATCGTCCAAATCGCTGCTGCGTCATTTTTGTTCGCATCCTTTTCATTTGAATGAAAAATGAAAAATAGGATACGGCTCATTGGCTCTGATCGAGCTTTCACCTTCACCTTTACCTTCACGTCGTGTTCGAAGCTCCAGCTAGATGGCCACACGAAATTTCTTCCATGGTGAAATTTAGCATGGACCCCCTGCTAGATCGAAGCGATAGGATCTGAGCTAGGAGGTGTAGGCATGAGCTCGGTTCGGCAACAGGTCTATTGTTAGTACTGGCACATGCCACTTGTCTCGCTCCTCGTGTCAGTGTCACGGCTGAGATGGACAAGGGAAGCTCAATCCGGTAAGGAATTGAAGGAGTGTCCCCTGCCAGTTGCTAACACAACACGCAAAAAGGAGAAATAATTGAACTGATGAGTGGCAAAGCCTCATGCCGTCATGCGTGATTGATACAGTACCAGCAGAAAAGAAAAAAAAATCTAGACAGGTAGACGTGCTGCTGCCAGATCGAGCGGCGCCCGCCCTTGCCCTGTTTCTGCTGAGACCGATGTGCCGGCCTCTGTTTCGGCATGCCGAGTCGTGACAACACCGGCTCTATGTGTGTGTGAGTCACGCATACTGTACACCCTAGCTGCAATCAATGCGGCCTCTGTTAATTGCGTGGCTGCTGAGCAGTCGCACATCGCCACATCGGTAGTGCGTGGCTGCTGCAATGTAACGATCAGATGTCTAGTACGTACGTATACGTGCTCGAGTGATTAACAACTGATGGAATTATTTTTATTTGATGCAGGTGCCTCGACAAGGCGGCGATCGTGGAGGCGGACCTGTCCGCGGCGGCGGCGGCGTCGACGGTGACGGAGGTGGAAGAGGTGAAGATGGTGGTGAAGCTGCTGCCCATCTGGTCCACGTGCATCCTCTTCTGGACGGTCTATTCCCAGATGACCACCTTCTCCGTCGAGCAGGCCACGCGCATGGACCGCCGCCTCCGCCCCGGCGGCGGGTTCGCCGTCCCGGCGGGCTCCTTCTCCGTCTTCCTCTTCCTCTCCATCCTCCTCTTCACCTCCCTCAACGAACGCCTCCTGGTGCCGCTCGCCGCGCGCCTCACCGGCCGCCCGCAGGGGCTCACCTCGCTGCAGCGCGTCGGCGCCGGGCTCGCTATCTCCGTCGCCGCCATGGTTGTGTCCGCGCTCGTCGATGCGATGCGAGGAGACACCGCCGTCGGTGCCGGGCTCGCCCTCTCCGTCGCCGCCATGGTCGTGTCCGCGCTCGTCGAGAGGATGCGCCACGACGCCGCCGTCGGGGACGCCCGCGCCGCCATCAGCGCCTTCTGGCTCGTGCCGCGGTTCTTCCTCGTCGGCGTCGGCGAGGCGTTCGCGTACACTACCGCAGCCCCTCCCCTGCTCCTCTGCCGACTGCTCTGCCCGGCCAGCCCCACACCGCTCCGCCCCCGACGCCACCGCGGCCCCTCCCCTGCTCCTCTGCTCCGCATGGTCAGCCCCACGCCCGGCCGCCGCCACGCGTTGCTCGCGCGTGCGCTTGCCGTTTGCCTTTGAGGAGAGATGAAATGTATGTTTGCCTCTCCTCTCTCGTCGGAAGGCAGTTTGCCTCCGCCTTTGCATCGGCTGTTGGAGGAGAAATCAAGAAGGCACAGTGCTCACCGGGAGGCAAAAATACTTTTGCCTATGGTTGTTGGAGTCAGCCTTACAGTGTTTGGTTGCAAATGGGTTGAGTGAAGCGAATGATTCAGGCAAATACTGAGTCCACGAGACGGGATATATACACGGAGCTTTGGGCAATGTCCGACGTGGCGTGGAGTGTGCAATGGCACGAAACGATTGGACTTTTTGTTTGGAAACTTGAACGATTGAACTAATGAACTGCATCTAGGTTTTTCTCACGATGTTTTACAAATACGTGTCCTGTTCGTTTGGCTTATCGGCCATCAGCCAGCAGTATTTTTCTCTTAGTAGAAATCAGCACCAGCCATTAATATTTTTCTCTCACCATAAATCAGCACCAGCCACCAGCCGTCAACCAAAGAAACGGGCTGAGGGTTACGTGTTCCAAAGCTTCATCGGGGCCAAGGGTTAATATCAAGCTTCGCCACCGATGCGTATGTGTTGCGAGCTTGAAAAACATATATCCTATGAAAAGTAGCCAAGGGTTAGAGACTTAAAAATTGTGTATAAAACCATGTATAGAAGTTTTAGAAAATCTTAAAAGGCTCACCGCTTATAGATAAAGGTTACGATTAGGACGACATACAGAATTTGAAGCCAAAAAACTCCTCATTCCACACTACTTGAGAGATAAAAAAATAAAAAATATTAAATTTGTATGACATGCATAGCTTTCATGTTTTCTTATAGTAGTACTCAGTTTGTGGCCTTAAATTTTTTGCTTTTGTCATGCACAAATTTTATGGTCATGTGCGAATCACTTTTGTTTATAAAACGCTTTATGTCTCGAGATGTGATAGATTCACAAAATAATTTTACATAACGATTTTTAGTGTTTAATTGTCCTCCTGCTAAAACTTTATGTGATGCTAATTCGTAAGTTCATATAGAACAAGTATTTTTTATGATTTAGTATCGGATAATTATATTTTTCTAAATATTTTGCTATAACTCGGTCATCTACTACACTAAAGCTAACGGTTAACTACCATGCATCCCATTTTCTAGTCCAGGTGAAAGAGCTTGTAGCCTAGTGGTTACAATGCTTTAGTAGCACCCTTAGGTCGCGGGTTCGACTCCTCGTTGGAGCGAATTTTCAGGTCATTTTAAAAAAAAATCCCCTCGCCGGTTTCCGGGGTTCGAGAGGTTTTTCTAGACCTGGAGAAGGTTCCTTCTTCTTAATAAAAAACCGTGGGGCGGTCTAACATAGGTTTTTTTTTGTTTTCATAGTCCAGTTTAGCCAGAACAGCCGTCACCAGCAAGATCCACAGCCGTCAGCTCATCTCACTCACCACCACCGTACTCGCCCCCCACTACTCTTCCACCTCCAACCTCCCTCCCTCCCTCTCGGTGGTGGCAGCCACCACACCACGCAGCCCGCCCGCCCGCACGCCCGCACGCCGTGGGCATAAAGCCCCCGCGCACCCACACACAGGCCCTTGTCGTTTCCACCGCGCTCCAAATTCAACGCCGCCCCACGTCGGCGACGCAGCACCCGCCGCCCGCCACCACCTCCCGGGCCCGCGCGTTAGCGACG
>OAMR01000450.1:665752-678236 GCA_900205405.1 Echinochloa crus-galli | reverse complement strand
TTATATATATACATATATATATACATCTATAACTGATCAATAATCCGATCGATCGCGAACAGGGCGTGAGCTTGCTGACGGTGGACACGACGGTGCCGAGCATGCGGCCTCCGCCGTGCGCCGACGCGCGCGGGCCGCGCGGGCACGAGTGCGTGCCGGCCCGCGGCGGGCAGCTGGCGATGCTGTACGCGGCGCTGTACACGATCGCGGCGGGCGCCGGCGGGCTGAAGGCGAACGTGTCCGGGTTCGGGTCGGACCAGTTCGACGGGCGGGACCCGCGGGAGGAGCGCGCCATGGTCTTCTTCTTCAACCGCTTCTACTTCTGCATCAGCCTGGGGTCGCTGTTCGCGGTCACCGTGCTGGTGTACGTGCAGGACAACGTGGGCCGCGGCTGGGGCTACGGCGTCTCCGCCGTCGCCATGGTGCTCGCCGTCGCCGTGCTCGTCGCCGGCACGCCCAGGTACAGGTACCGGCGGCCGCAGGGGAGCCCGCTGACGGTGATCGGGAGGGTGCTCGCCACGGCGTGGAGGAAGCGCCGCCTGCCGCTGCCCGCCGACGCCGCCGAGCTCCACGGGTTCCACGCCGCCAAGGTCGCCCACACTGACAGGCTCAGGTAATTATAATTACTTTATTACTTACTCTGCTAATTAATTAGCTAGCGCAATGCGACGGCCATCGATCGATGTCCTTGTCTTGGCAGCTACAGCTACCAAGCTAAGTGGGATGCGGATGCAGCAGTGTTAGGCTAAATGATGCTGTCTTAGCAGCTAGCAAGGGAGGCATCACGTACACATGCTGCTTTCTTAGCAGCTAGCAAGGGAGGCATCACGTACACATGCTGCATGTTAGGCTGAAACAGGCAGTAGAACAAAAAATCTTACCGTTGGGATGCATGCATGCCTCGCGAGCTGCATCATGAACATAAGGACAATGATAGAGCTGGACTTTTTTTTTAGAATAGATATGAATTTTTTCTGTGGCACCCGTACGAGCCAGTACCGCTGCAGATTGCGTGCATGTGGCTGCTGATATCGTCCAAATCGCTGCTGCGTCATTTTTGTTCGCATCCTTTTCATTTGAATGAAAAATGAAAAATAGGATACGGCTCATTGGCTCTGATCGAGCTTTCACCTTCACCTTTACCTTCACACGTCGTGTTCGAAGCCCCAGCTAGCCACATGAAATTTCTTCCATGCTGAAATTTAGCATGGACCCCCTGCTATAGAAGCGATAGGATCTGATGAGCTAGGAAGTGTAGGCATGAGCTCGAGTTCGGCAACAAGTGTATTGTTAGTACTGGCACATGCCACTTGTCTCGCTCCTCGTGTCAGTGTCACGGCTGAGATGGACAAGGGAAGCTCAATCCGGTAAGGAATTGAAGGAGTGTCCCCTGCCAGTTGCTAACACAACACGCAAAAAAGAGAAATAATTGAACTGATACAGTGCCAGCAGAAAAGAAAAGAAAAAAAATCTAGACAGGTAGACGTGCTGCTGCCAGATCGAGCGGCGCCCGCCCTTGCCCTGTTTCTGCTGAGACCGATGTGCCGGCCTCTGTTTCGGCATGCTGAGTCGTGACAACACCGGCTATGTGTGTGTGTGTGAGTCACGCACACACCCTAGCTGCAATCAATGCGTTCTCTGTTGCGTGGCTGCTGAGTAGTCGCACATCGCCACATCGGCGGTGCACCGGCCTAATGATGTAACGACCTGTCGTGTGCGTGTACAGATGTCTAGAACGTATACGTGCTCGGGCGATTAATTAACGACTGATGGAATTTTTTTATGCAGGTGCCTCGACAAGGCGGCGATCGTGGAGGCGGACCTGTCCGCGGCGGCGTCGGAGAAGCATCCGCCGGCGGCGGCGTCGACGGTAACGGAGGTGGAGGAGGTGAAGATGGTGGTGAAGCTGTTGCCCATCTGGTCCACGTGCATCCTCTTCTGGACGGTCTACTCCCAGATGACCACCTTCTCCGTCGAGCAGGCCACGCGCATGGACCGCCGCCTCCGCCCTGGCGGCGGCGGGTTCGCCGTCCCGGCGGGCTCCTTCTCCGTCTTCCTCTTCCTCTCCATCCTCCTCTTCACCTCCCTCAACGAGCGCCTCCTGGTGCCGCTCGCCGCGCGCCTCACCGGCCGCCCGCAGGGGCTCACCTCGCTGCAGCGCGTCGGCGCCGGGCTCGCCCTCTCCGTCGCCGCCATGGTCGTCTCCGCGCTCGTCGAGCGGATGCGCCGCGACGCCGCCGTCGGGGACCGCCGCGTCGCCATCAGCGCCTTCTGGCTCGTGCCGCAGTTCTTCCTCGTCGGCGCCGGCGAGGCATTCGCGTACGTGGGGCAGCTGGAGTTCTTCATCCGGGAGGCGCCCGAGAGGATGAAGTCCATGAGCACGGGGCTCTTCCTCGTCACGCTCGCCATGGGCTTCTTCCTCAGCAGCTTCCTCGTCTTCGCCGTCGACGGCGCCACGCGGGGCGCCTGGATCAGGAACAACCTGGACCGGGGGCGGCTGGACCTCTTCTACTGGATGCTGGCGGTGCTCGGCGTGGCCAACTTCGCCGTGTTCCTCGTGTTCGCCAGGAGGCACCAGTACAAGGCCACCGCCCAGCCGGCGGCGGTGGCGCCCGCCGGCGGCGACGGCGCGAGGGCGAAGGAGATGGATGACTTCGTCGCGGTCAGGGAGGCCGTGGAAGGGATGGACGTGTAGGCTTAATTAATTAGGGCTGTACGTGCATTGATCGACTCAGAATTGAGCGGCGTGTGCCAGTGAGTGGTGTAGTGTGTGGGTTTGGCTTTAATTTGGGTAGTGTACGGCGAAATTTTCTTTTTCTTTTGCTTGTCAAGTTTGCTGCTTCGGCCTGCTCTCCTGTAAATAACATAGGAGATCTACGAATTGAAGCGAAGTTTTCATCTGCTTTTTTTTTTCAGTCGAGTTTGTTGCATCAAGAAATGTTCAAATGAGCTTTTCTGAGTATACTGTGAACTCTCTCCATTCTTACTCATGTACTGTACGCTTAACCAAGTTAGACTCTAGTAAAGCACTTCTCACACACACACACAAAAAAAAAACACTCTACACTTTTCACACACACACAAAAAACACTCTAGTACTAAATCACCGTTGAAAAGGCAAAATGAGAGGAAAAAACTCGAATAGTATACATGATCTAACCTAGCGGAACACGAATAAATCAAGCCACGGCTGGGATGGGCCAATAAGGGTAAGGGCTGATAGCCCAGCTGCAACTGCAGCCCAATAAGCTTTGCTCGCAAAATCTCTATGGAATGATACATACATAAACATTTATGGCCTTACCTAAGGATAAACTCATTTACTGCTAAAATCGTTTAATTTAATGGAGTGAAAATCAACTCTCTCATGACATAGAGAAATAAACATCACTTCTCCTGTGCCACTAATCCACGTATTTTAGATAAAGGGAGTTCAAGATAATGAAAAGAGGTTCCAGTCTCTTCATTTAGAGATGAATTTGACCGTCAATTGTTACAATTTCTATTGTAGGGTAGATTCCGTCGCCCACATAGCAATGACACCCATCAACCAAAAGAAAAAAGCTGAGCTGAAGCAAAAGTTTAACATTCATTTAACCTATTGCTAAACCTCCACCCATGGCTGACGAAAATCTCCACTGTCAAAGTCATCCACGTATAGCTCATAAATTTTTGTTTCTCCTTACCTTATATGCTCATATGTGAAACACCATCTCTCACACATTGCCATCCCATTCCCACTCCACCGCCAGTCAGTATCTACAAGAGTCGCAGAACTTTCCATCCTCTCCTTGCATATGCTCACATGAAACATCCTTTCCCACACACCATCTCCCTACTTCCAGCGCTGAACGCTAATCTACAAGTAGCTCAAAACCTTCTGTTCTTGTCATGTCCCTAATTAGGGAAGTGTGCAGAACCAGGGAGATTGAGGGGCTGCGAGGGTGAATGCACATTGAACCAGACACGTGGATCGAGCACATCTCAGCGATAGGCCCACAACTGCACCCAATCTTATGGCCTTAGATTAGATGGGATCTCTCGTGATAATTTCTCACTTGCCTTTAGTTGATACATCTCTCTATGTATAGATAGGTTTACTTGATCCTGGCAAGATATATTTGTAATCCTAACCCTAATCAAGGATGGGGGATTGTTGTGGCCAATGGAGGCCATGGCCCCATTGTAATTTCGAATTATTAAAAGTAGCTCTTAACAAATGACATGATTTTAGCTTATGGTCACCCTTGCATATCACTAAGCACCACTAGACTCTTGGCCCAAGATCCACCACTTACCCTATTGGATTGGGTCCAATAGGCCTAGTCGGCTCAGTAGACTTATACTTACCTTATATATATGCTCACCTGAGAAACACCCTCTCTCGCACATCCTTTCCTCCTCCTTCTCCACCCCGCCGCCGCCGCTGATGGAAAAACCTAGTTCTCCTCCCCTCTTGCATGAGTTGGATCTCCTCTTGAAGCCCCTTGCCTACCCTTGCGGATCTACTATCCAATCGGCAATAGCACCACCGTGGTGGTGATTGAACACCATGGTTGGTAGCCTGAGAAGTGATGTCGCCAGTTCAAGGAGAAAAACATACGAGCATGTTTGGGAACCAATACTAGCGGGGCTGGTGAGGGCACCACCTCCTTTCTTTCTTGTGTTCTTTCTTCTCTTTTACTATTAGCACAATTTTGAACTTTTCATTTTATTTCTAAGTTTTTGTGAATTTTTCCCTTAGGATAGACCCGCATAGGGAGGCAAAAGTGTCTATGAAAGTGGAAGGGTAAAAGGAAAGAATTTCTAGAAATAGAACTGGAGTCAACAGCACTGTATTTTAAGAGAAGACCTATTGGTTGGGACGCTCATGGCACTTTAAGTTTGCGCACCCTCTACCACACTCCTCAGCGCCAATTAAAACAAACCTAATTCTCCTCATATCTCGCATCAATTTGAATTGTCTTGAAATCCCCCTTGTCTACCCTTGCAGATCTATCGGCTAGTCAGCAATGGCATCACCGCAAAGCGATCCCCATGGTTGGCAGGGGCGCATCCTCTGTCTTCCTAGATTAATTCGAGGGTTGTGGGGGACGGAGTAAGGGGATAAGTTGGTAACTTGCGGATAACGGTGCAGGAGCACGCTTGCAAAGCGATGCTCGTTGGCTCAAGGGGAAAGGTGAAGGAGGACTCATGCTGGTTGAAGGGGAAAGAGGAAGGAGTACAGCACCAACGGCCAGTAAGAATATCACCTCCTTTCGTTCTTGTGCTCCCTTTTTCCTTTTACTAGCACAATTTTGAATGTCTCCCATTACTTTCAAGTTTCATGAATTTTACCACACTTCCACCAAAAATTACTTGGAGAAAAATCTTTGAAAAGTTCTCCAGAAAAATTTTGCTAAAAAGATCTAGATAAAAAGTTTTCAAAAAGCTTGTGTAAAAAAATTGGTAATTTTCTTGCTAAGTAAGTTCGTACACGGGGAGGCAAAAGTGTCTACAAAAGTAGGAGGGTAAAAGGAAAGAAGTTCCAAAAAAATAGAAAAGGAGTCGGGAGTTTTTTTTAAGAGAAGACCTATTAGTTGGTGGCACTCGTGGCATTTAAGTTCGTGCACTATAACTAACAAGACCTGGTACAATTGCTATTGATGAACCCAAAAGAAAGCTTAGCATATTTGTATCTTTTCAGTGTAAGCCACTCAAATATGGTTTTCTTTTACCCATCTTTTTTTCGATGAACCTTTGCCATCTTCTAGCATAGTTTTTTTTTTCAAAGAGAAAAAATTTGGGATTTGTTGAGATTAACCTTAGATTTGATATTGAAATGATATACTATCCCCTTGTAGTTTTGTGGAAGATGCATCATTTCCCATGTTTGTTTGGAAGGGTTTGCGCCATGGGTCATGGGTTTTGCTTCATAGTGAAGCTAAAGCCACTTAATAGCTAGAAGCTAGAAGTCATGACCAAATTATTTGGCTGATTCTCATAAAAGATGCTTTTATAGAAGTAACCACAAATAAAAAATGTCGTCTTCTAAGAACACAAGGAAACAAAAAGGCACCTTTAGGTTCACCCCATTTGGGTTCCTCACTAGAAGCTACTATTTTTTTCCCTAGGTTGGATCCCTTAGCATTACTTCCTTCAATAATTTGGCATCCATGGTTATAGATATGGCTTCTCAACATAGGCAACAATGTTGTTGAGGGAAACTGAGGTGAATGTATCCAAGTTTTCCAGGTTTGGCCTCAGTATCTCTATTGCGGTATATTGGCAAACAATCGCAAAGTTTACCACTATTTTTAGCATTTGCTCTAAGTGGATCTCAGCTCCTATCCTCTCGGTACCATCACTATCTTCAAGGCACTGGTGACACCGTACTCTACACAGTGCTTCTGATTTCTGAATCCCCCTCTACCCCTAAACCCTACTTGCACTATTGAGATTTTGCAACTGCATCTGGCCTGAGTGAAACATTTGCTTGGCTTGAACAAATAGATTTAGTGTGCTCAAGTTGCTATTACAGAAAGAAAGCCCTATAAGGCACAAAACTACTAGAGTTGGAACTCCATCTAGAGTAATATATAGCTGCAGCAAGCTTGGGGCAATCTAAGCAAGGACAACCTCTGTTCCTTTCTACAGTAGAATTATTGGAAAAGAAAAGTCCAACTGTCCAAGCCTGAAGTAGCCTACAGCCAGGAAACTAATACTATCATATATGCATACATCAACAGGAATGAAACTAGGGGTATAAACAAAATAGATAAAGTTGGCAACAAACACATACTATCAGATATGCATACATCAACAGGAATGAAATTAGGGATATAAACAAAATAGATAAAGTTGGCAACAAATACATACTATCAGATATGCATACATCAACAGGAATGAAACTAGGGGTATAAACAAAATAGATAAAATTGGCAACAAACACATACTGAAAAGGATATACAAGAATGGAGTAAAAAAGAACAGAGGAACTCCATGGAGAAACAAATGGAGCTAAAAAAGAACAGAGGAACTCCATGGAGAAACACGAATAAGAGATACAGAGATTGGTTTAAACTTTAAATTACCATTCCGCTCCCAGGACCAATTCTTTCCATTTTGGATTCCATAACCGGATAACACAAACTAACTCAAAATTTGTCACCTACTTAAAACATTTCAAATTCATCAACAGCTAAATAACAATTTAACTTACAACCTAATCTATACACTCTACTACAGTAACAACTATGAGGTTGAGCTGCTTTCTTGATCTTTGTTGTCACCACCAGAACTCTTGACTCATCTAGGGAAGAAATCGAATTGATTACAATATTACAAAATTGCTTTATCAGGAGTCTCTCTTGTATATTATGCCACCAAACCAATCTTTTCTTCAGCTTTATGTATCAAAACTCTTCTCGCTTGTGCCCAGCCAACAAAATGAGCTGCAAAACAAGAGACGTGGTTAAAAACTGACATGTGACTGCTGGGTATATGTTAACTCATACGTGCGCACATGGCACTAATGTAAAGAAAATCACATACCTGTTGGGCAACATGGACTAGTTGACTGTCTTCTTGAGAACCCATCAAATGATCTTGCATCACAGGATCTGGATGAGGATTTTGCTTGTTAGGTGGACAACCCAAGCCGCTGCTCTTCTCAGGGACAGCACGCTCAGGGGTGCTGTTAATAGACATAGACTTGCGCTTCCTGCGATTGAATGTGTATTTGATATGTCTGGCACCTTCAGCTTGCATGGAAGCTCCAGAAGCTGTCTTTGCATCCTCTTCTTTCTTCAGGGAGATGCCAATTGAAGTATCAGGTTTCTCTAAAGCTTGCATGGTAAGTGCAGAAGATGCCTTCAAATTTTCTTCTCTGTCCAGGGAACTAACAGTTGAAGCATCGGCCTTATGTGAAACCAAACTGCAGCTTCCATCTTGGGAAACTTCTTTCAAGTTTGCAGTATTATCATGTGGTGTTTGCTCCAGCTGGTCCACCATTAAGTTACCTGCATCATGTAAAAATGTTCAGGATCAAACCATACTAAAAACAACAATGGAAGGATAACGTAGAAAAAGAAAAGTTTCTGAAGGTACCATAATCTATAGTTTCACTTTTGATCGACTGAAGGAGCACTGTAGAGTTGTTTTCAGGGTCAAATTGACCATTTTCAGCACCAGTCTGATGCATAAAGTTTTCAGTAGTACATTTCGGAGAAGGACCATTGTTTTTAGAAGGTGTATCTGAGGGATTCTCTGCCATCTCAGAGATTAATTCATTATCAGACATGTTTCTCTCACTGGTTGTCCTAAGCAGGGTGTTAGCTGATTCAGGACCACTTTTGGAATCAGAAAAATCATCTTCAAAAACCCTGATAGTTTTTGTTCTTTTTTTCCTTTTCACTTGCATGTCGTTGACTGCAAGGACATCAATCAGCCTAGGGAAGCCATTACCCTTATTTAAGCTGGCATCCCTCCTGCTCATTTTCAAGTCTTCCTTCATGTCAGTTATTAAGGTTTCCCCACCCTGTCCAGCAGACGTATTTGGAGCTGAAAGATCCTGTTCGAGTGCCTGAAGTAGCAGCAAACACCCATTTCCACCAGATGTATCAGATAACTTATCTTCTGCTTCCCTGAGCTCACTGGAATTGTCATGCTTATAACTAGGCCTGCTTCTTCTGGCTCTCTTGCCCTTGCACTTACCCAGAAATTTCGTTTGAAGTATCTCTTCCATTATGGAGCTTGTGTGGCATGGGTTTTTGGCGGTGTTATTCTTTTTGATCTTTGAACAGCTATTTAATGCAGTAGCCTGCTTGTGATTTTGTTCCAGAGATGCATCTGTACCTCCAGTCCGCTGTTTAAGTGCATGAATACGCTGTGTACACCCACTATGGTAGAACTTAGGTTTCTTATTTCTTTCCATAAATGATGGCAGATCAGGACTACAACGATTTACGTCCAAGTTTTCTACTGCTCCATTCTCCTTTGCAGCTATAGGGACAAGGCAAGTGCCGTCACAGTCATCTGTGGTCTTGTTATTCTTCAACAACATACTTCCTTCTTGTTGATGTACCTTCAAACAAGTGCTGGTGTCTTTATAAGAATCAACTTCATTGGATGCAGGAAGGCTATTTATTCTTTCCTCAGTTAAAGTTCCCCTTGTCTGCTCCAATTCCTTATTTGCCCTTTGCAGCTCAACTTTAAGCAATGTCATAGTGTTTTGTGCACCATGCAATTGCTCTTCTAGTTCCTTGATCCTTTTAAGATGCACTGAAGATTCCAGTTCTACCTCTTTAATCTGCGCACATGCAAACAAGTTTCAGGAGTGCATTCATTATTAAACAAGGCAACATATAAATAAAGCTGGGAAGACTGTAAACGTACTAAAAGATTATTGAACAACTGACAACACGCAAAGAAGCGCAAAACAAAAATAGACAGATAGCCACTGCTAAGCATATGGACAATTCTTAAAAAGGAAAAAAATAAACGGCATGAAAAGTGAATCCCATTGACTGCCTGCACACTCAATTTATTCTATACAATCTATTGGTGTCATAGAAAAGCAAAAATCTAACACATTGCATAACTGATTGACCCAGCTCTGGAGTAAGAGACTAGTGCAGCCAGTCATCCTACTCAAGGCCCGGCACTAGGGGGGATTCTACGAGTCCTTTACTTTTTTTTCGAGACGAGGCACTGCCGCATTTCACAACGGAAATACCAGAGTATTCAGAATACAGATGAACGGGCAGAGAAAGAAAGCGCCTGTCTCCCGATAGATCTAACCTGATTCAAGCTAGTTCTACCGGCACTCCTCGCATCCAGGCTTCCCAGATGCCAGAAGTGAGACCCCTAAAATAACCCAAGTCAGCACACCAAGCAATTATTACGAGTCCTTTACTTATTGACCATTTTTAGGAAAGAAGATGGTAGTGAACAGAGATACTGCGACATGATAGGGAACCGCAGTGGACTCATTATTTTTATGGAAATCATACAATATGCAATACAGCAGCCTAGCCCAGTTGGTGGGAGATGTGGGTGTACACCCTCACCACCCATGTTTGAGTCCTCTTAGACTCGACTTTGGGTACATATTTCTTCATATCGTGTCACCCTTGTTCCTCCTAGGTTGGTCGAGGCTTTTTTATAATATGCGATAGTATAGTCTCTGACGGGGGAGCACTAATTGTGTTTGTAGATAGAGGTCCTTGCTATACGTATTCTAAAAATAGAAAGAAGAAATCGATCACAGGGAGAAATGTTCCCTGGCGCTGCTCCTAAGGTAGAGTGACACCAAACAGTGGCTCATGAAAATACCCCAATTTGCAAGCAGCCAGGTTCGAGCCTGCGTGGATGGACTCCTCAACATAAGGTTCTACTGACTGAGCTATCGCTCACTTCAACTATGCATATTCTGAAACATAGTATTGTAGTAAAGGGCCCTTCTATACTTCATTCTGGGCTGACAAATTGTATGGGTAGCCCCTCATACTAACTGAACAAGACAATAGCACTAAGTCAGCTATTGGAGAATGGATCCAGCTATAAATATCCTGAAAAATAATATTGTAGTAAAGGGCCCTTCTATACTTCATTCTAGGCTGACAAATTGTATGGGTAGCCCCTCATACTAACTGAACAAGACGATAGCACTAAACCAGCTATGGAGAATGGATCCAGCTATACATATCTTGAAAAATAATATTGTAGTAAAGGGTCCTTCTATACTTCATTCTAGGCTGACAAATTGTATGGGTAGCCCCTCATACTAACTGAACAAGACGATAGCACTAAACCAGCTATGGAGAATGGATCCAGCTATACATATCTTGAAAAATAATATTGTAGTAAAGGGTCCTTCTATACTTCATTCTAGGCTGACAAATTGTATGGGTAGCCCCTCATACAAACTGAACAAGACGATAGCACTAAACCAGCTATGGAGTATGGATCCCAGAGAGTAGGCTAGTTGAAAGCTGCATCAACTGTTCTCTTGTTGAAGATCATACATGCATTAGCAATTTAGCATATTATTTGAAAGAAGTATGCTTCGTAAGTGTTCATCCATGTTTCAGCAAGAGCCAGCTATTCTTCATTTTCCATCTTACGTAAAAGAAAAACTGGCCACATCAATAGTATTACTATGCACATGGGGAAATTGGTGAATTTAGCATAGCTAGGATCATACAAAAGCCAAATCAAAACATGGAAGCAATGTAATTGATACATCATATTATTTGTACGGCATCCTAAGAAAATAGTAGGTGCATATGAGAATAATGACTTTACATTGCCAAAGACCATACATATGAAAAATCTCAGAATGGGTAATAACTGTAATTATCTGAACATATAATGAATGTGTCACTGAGACAACTATCTCCGAACACTAGCCTATAGTGGAGACTGGAGAGGCATCACTATCTATCACAACGATACATACAACAAACTGGGCCATTACACAATGTGAAAGTAGTTGTATTTTTACTATGAACCTTCATAATAAGAACTGCACCAATGCTCTGAAGATAGCATGAAACAGAAGTGGAACCTTTCTGAGCACTTTGTAGCAGACATGGCCATAGCATTGACAAATCCAATCTTATGCATTACATGGAAAGAATGTCGACATAGAAGTTCTGAAAATATTCTAGTAAAACATCAAGAATCACTACAAACTGGTCACTGGAATATAAAATGATCATAAGACTTGATGGGTATAAAGTTAATTATAAGACTAGGGGGGAAAGTACTGCATTGTACAATCCTCCAAAACCGGCATGGAAATTAACCCAAGAAAAAAGATGTGCATGCAACAAATTTCAATGGGACAACTGCCCCTGTTCCCCAACTCTGGGTTCCAATCGAGGGCACACCAAAAGTTGCAATTCATACCTTCATGTGATTTACCGAATCATCGTCATCCCTCAGACAAGCATTTTCTATTTTATACTCTTATGCAGTGACATATTTGTCATCAGCAATAGCAATATAACTAAAATTAAAGGTACCAGGTATTTTTCATATTCTCAAGAGTCAAGACAGAAAATCTTGGTTGCATACAAGATCACCAGCACCATACTTTCGAGGCACACAACATCAGACGGACATAGTCCATTCATAACAAAGGAGAAAACAACCAGGCAGGAAAAAAACAGTATGGTAAAGAGAAATGGAATAAATCAGTAAGACACAGTGGCAAAGGGTCATCAGAAGCCTATTATCGCTGAAACCAGTGCTTCCCAATCATTGTAATGGCTCCAGTCTTGCAGCAACCAGGGTAGCACCCTCCTCTGCCTTATCAGAATAATAAAAGAATAATAATCTGAATTCCCATTCAGATACTTGAGGCCTCCAACAACATCAACAGATTGTGAAGCATGCCCCCGTGAACTTAGAATAGGGTTGTGACAGACATGTAATACTAGCTGCGAAGAGGTAGGAACAATCAGGAAGCACGAAATTTTATTTTTCAAAGAGATTCAGT
>OAMR01000450.1:627247-665304 GCA_900205405.1 Echinochloa crus-galli | reverse complement strand
GAAAAAAATAAACGGCATGAAAAGTGAATCCCATTGACTGCCTGCACACTCAATTTATTCTATACAATCTATTGGTGTCATAAAAAGCAAAAATCTAAAACATTGCATAACTGATTGACCCAGCTCTGGAGTCACCATACTCAAGGCCCGGCACTAGGAGGGGGGAAATCCTATGAGTCCTTTACTTATCGACCATTTTAAGGAAAAAAGATGGTAGTGAACAGAGATACTGCGACACGATAGGGAACTGCAGTGGACTCATTATTTTTATGGAAATCATACAACATGCAACACAGTAATACAGCCTAGCCCAGCTGGTGGGAGATGTGGGTGTACACCCTCACCACCCATGTTCGAGTCCTCTTTGACTCAACTTTGGGTACATATTTCTTCATATTTATAGTGTCACCTTGTTCCTCCTAGGTTGGTCGAGGCTTTTTGATAATATGCGATAGTATAGGCTGTGACGGGGAGCACTAATTGTGTTTGTAGATAGAGGTCCTTACTATACGTATTCTAAAAATAGAAAGAATAACTCAATCACAGGGAGAAATGTTCCCTGGCGCTGCTCCTAAGGTACGGTGACACCTAACAGTGGCTCATTAGGTACACGATAGTAAGAAATCTCAAGAAAATACCCCCATTTGCGAGCAGCCAGGTTCAAGCCTGCGTGGGTGGACTCCTCAACGTAAGGTTCTACTGACTGAGCGACCTACCGCTTACTTCAATTATGCATATTCTGAAACATAATATTGTAGTAAAGGGCCCTTCTATACTTCATTCTAGGCTGACAAATTGTATGGGTAGCCCCTCATACTAACTGAACAAGACGATAGCACTAAACCAACTATGGAGAATGGATCCAGAGAGTAGGCTAGTTGAAAGCTCCATCAATTGTTCTCTTGTTGAATATCATATATGCATTAGCAATTTAGCATGTATTATTTGAAAGAAGTATGCTTCGTAAGTGTTCATCCGTGTTTCAGCAAGAGCCAGCTATTCTCCATTTTCCATCTTACGTAAAAGAAAAATTGGCCAGATCAATAATATTACCATGCACATGGGGAAATTGGTGAATTTAGCATAGCTAGGATCATACAAAAGCCAAATCAAAACATGGAAGCAATGTAATTGACACATCATATTATCTGTATGGCATCCTAAGAAAATAGTAGGTGCATATGAGAATAATGACTTTACATTGCCAAAGACCACATATGAAAATCTCAGAATGGGTAAGAACTGTAATTATCTGAACATATAATGAATGTGGCACTGAGACAACTATCTCCGAACACTAGCCTATAATGGAGAGGCATCACTATCTGTATCACAACATACATACAACAAATTGGGCCATTACACAATTTGAAAGTAATTGTATTTGAACCTTCATAATAAGAACTGCACCAATGCTCTGAAGATAGCATGAAACAGTAGTGGAACCTTTCTGAGCACTTTGTAGAAGACATGGCCATAGCATTGACAAATCCAATCTTATGCATTACATGGAAAGAAAGTCGACATAGAAGTTCTGAAAATATTCTACTAAAACATCAAGAATCACTAATTCAATACAAAGTACGAACTGGTCACTGGAATATGAAATGATGGTAAGACTTGATTGGTATAAAATTAATTATAAGATTAGGGGGTAAAGTACTACATTGTACAATCCTCCAGAACCAAAAAAAGAAAAAAAAAAGCAATGGAAAAAAAAGAGTGTGGCATGGAAATCAACTCAAGAAAAAAGATGTTCATGCAACAAATTTCAATGGGACAACTACCCCTGTTCCCCAACTCTGGGTTCCAATCGAGGGCACACCAAAAGTTGCAAATCATACCGAATCATCGTCATCCCTCAGACAAGCATTTTCTATTTTATACTGTTATGCAGTGACATATTTGTCATCAGCAATAGCAATATACTAAAAATTAAAAGGCACCAGGTATTTTCATATTCTCAAGAGTCAAGACAGAAAATCTTGGTTGCATACAAGATCGCCAGCACCATACTTTTGAGGCACACAACATCAGGCGGACATAGCCCATTCATAACAGAGGAGAAAACAACCAGACAGGAAAAAAAAAAGTATGGTAAAGAGAAATGGAATAAATCAGTAAAGACACAGTGGCAAAGGGTCAGCGGAAGCTTATTATCGCTGAAACTAGTGCTTCCCAATCATTGCAATGGCTCCAGGCTTGCAGCAACCAGGGTAGCACCCTCCTCTGCCTTATCAGAATAATAAAAGAATAATAATCTGAATTCCCATTCAGATACTTGAGGCCTCCAACAACATCAACAGATTGTGAAGCATGCCCCCGTGAACTTAGAATAGGGTTGTGGCAAATATGTAATACTAGCTGCAAAGAGATAGGAACAATCAGGAAGCACAAAATTTTATTTTTCAAAGAGATTCAGTAATACCAATACTCCGAGCTGCTTAGCACCCTTCTACCACCCACGCACAAAAGAATGTTCTAGTTATTCTGAAGTCCGAAAGAATGGAGTGAGGGGAACGGATCCCCTTAAAACAATACAAGTTTATCTAAGTTCTAACAACATCACAGCACAAACTGCAATGCAGAAGAACAAAATCCAGAGGACGAAATCCGTATACCATGAGCTCCGAATGCCAGCCATTCGAATGCGAAATTTGAACTGCACCACCGACATCCCCGATAGCAGAAACCAGAAGCGCAAAAAAAAGGGTTAATTGGATATATGCCATTACAATTTTTCCGTTTCTGAGATATGCCATTACAACTCGCGATATTGGAAACTTGCCATTACAATTCGTTGAATCGCTGAGATATGCCATTTTCTACGTCTTTGATGCTCTTGGACCCACATTGATGCTCTAGTATTTTCGTATGGATAAAAATGCCCCTGCTACGTCTCTACTCCTCACTGGCTGACATGTGGGCCCCAAGCGTCATTCCCTTCCTTGTCTCTCTCCCACGCCGACTCCCTCCCCGCCGCCACCTCCCCTCCAACCTCGGCGGCTCGGCATCCCACCCGCAAGCACGCCTCTCCCACCCCGCTCGCGCCCCCGTCTCCCACCCGCGCCCGCACGTGCCTCTGCCCCGCGCCGTCCCGCGGCTTCTCCTCGCAACGACGGTGACGGCGCCCGCGGCGGCGAACGACCTCCCGGCGGCCATGGACAGGGGGCGCGGCTCCTTGCCTCTGAGGAACTCGCAGTGGTGGCGGCTCCGGCGTCGCGTGAGACAGCGACGCGCGGCAGCGGTGGCCTGCTCCAGCCCCGAGCGGCCAGATCTGGGCGACGGCGGCGCTCTCCAGCGCGGCGGTCGGCGTTGGCGGCGAAGGGTTCATCCGGCGGCGCGAAGCTCATCTTCGGCGGCGAGGATGGCATGGCGGCGGCACACTCAACGGCGGCGGCGCCGACGACAAGCAGCCGCTCCTCGTGCTCTCTCCGGTGACCAGGGCGGCGGCGGGGAAGGCGGGGACCTCGAGGCGGCGCCCGCGTTGACGGCGCTCCTCGCCGCGGACGCGCGTGGGGCCTCGGCGGTGGGGTCTTCGACGCGATGGGCATCGCCGCCGCCGCGCGTGCGCCGTCGCCGTTGCTGTCGGATGGATTGGGGAAGAAAGGAAGGGAATGACGCTTGGGGCCCACATGTCAGCAAGTGAGGAGTAGAGACGTAGCAGGGCCATTTTTGTCCATACGAAAATACTAGAGCATCAATGTGGGTTAAAGAGATCAAAGACGTAGAAAATGGCATATCTCATCGATTCAACGAATTGTAATGGCAAGATTTCCAATATCGCGAGTTGTAATGGCATATCTCAGAAACGGAAAAATTGTAATGGCATATATCCAATTAAACAAAAAAAAAGTTCGAGAGGACGGAATCCGTATACTATGAGCTCCAAGCCTCCGAATCCCAGTCATTTTTTTTCGAAACAAGAATCCCAGTCATTGGAACGCGAAATTTGAACTCGACCTTCACCACCATCTGGATAGCAGCACCAGCAGAATCCAAACACAATCCAAGCGCAAGCGATTCGCGGAGCACGCAACCAACGAGCAAACTCAAACCAAAAGCAAGCGGTTGTAGCAGGGATGGAGGGAGAGGGAGATGGAGATGGAGAGCGCCGTACCTTGGCCTCCATGATGGCCTTGAGCCGCACGAGCGCGGCGACGCCGTCCTCCTTGGCGGCCTCGAGCCCGGCCGCGAGCGCCGCCGCGCGCCGCTCCGCCGCCAGCACCCGCGCCGCCGACTCCTGCGCCATGTTGAGCATGATCCCCGCGTACGCCTTCCTCATCGACTCCACCTGCGCGGAAACCAAACCAGCCGACCCGATCAGCTAAAGCGGAGGGCGGCGCCGGCGGCGGGGCTCCGGGGGCGGAATTTCACCTGGGAGTCCGCCATTTTGGAGCGGAAAAGAAATTTTGGGGGGAGGAGGGAAGGAGAAGGGGAGAAGGGGGGGCTCGGCTGGTTGTTGCTGGGGTGGTGTTGGGGCTGTGGCGGTTGGAATAGAGAGATGTGTGGGAAACGGAAGGGGGGAGGAGGAGGTGGGCGCGGCGCGGCAGCGGCTGCTGCGCTCGCGTCCTCGCCTGTTCGTTCACTGGCTGCTGGCGTCCGTTGGAGGGACTCGGTTTCCAATTTCGGGGAGGGGAAGCGGAGGCGGGGCGGCGGAAGCCCAACTACCCTAATGTTCCAGCCATGGCGCAGAGGACCCTGTGGTTTGGTGAAATTGCGGAACGGGGAAGGGTGAAGGCACGAGATAAGGGTGTGTGGAGCGGGCGCACACAGGAATTCTTCGGCCCTGGACGCCGGTATTCACAGGCTGGTTTGGAGAACTCGTAACTGAAATGGTGTTTGTGTTTGTAATCTTTTGAGAAGACGTGTATTTGTGAGATTTTAGGAAATGATAAAAGTTTTGGTATCTTTGGAAGTAGTGATAAATAGGTAGAGCTTTTTACAGTAGAGCAAAAATGTCGTTTTGTATTGGTAGCCCTGGTTTGGAGTGACTCGCAACCGAATTGATACTTTGCATCTGTGAATTTCTTTTTTGGAGATGTGGGTTGTGATATTTTTTATAGGAAGTAATAAATATGATGATATCTTTGAGATTTTGGTAGTAGCAATAAATGAGTAGAGTTGTTTACAATAGAGCAAAGATTCCATTTTGTATTGCCAACCTGGGCCTTGTTTAGATCCCAAAAGAGTACTCCCAAATTCACTATGCAAAAAGACGATTCTCTATCACATCAAAATGTTATAACATGCATGTAGTACTAAATGTAGATGAAATCAAAAACTAATTGCACAGTCTTGTTGTACTCTGCGAGACGAACATTTTGAGCCTAATTAATCAATTTTTGGACATTTTTTCGCACATACAAACGAAATGCTACAGTGTCGCAATAATTACGAAGTGACATCTTACTCCCAAATTCAACCTCCCAAATTCGATATCTAAACAAGGCCCTGGTTTGGAGTAACATGTATTTGAAATGATACTCTGCATATGTGGATCTTTTTTTATATGTGTATTTGTGAAGTTTTAAGAAGTAACATTGATTGTGATATTTTTGAAATTTTGGAAGTAGTAATAAATAAGTAGAGTTGTCTACGGTAGAGGAAAAATGTCAGTTTTGTACCGCCAGCCTGGTTTGGAGGAACTCATAACTGAAATGATGTCATGCATTTGTGAAAAAGTTGAGACATGTATTTGTGAGCTTTATAAAGTAAAAAAAGGTTGTGATACCTTTTAGATTTTGGAACTAGTAATAAACAAGTAGAGTTGTTTACAGTAGAGCAAAAATGTCATTTTGTATTGCTAGCCTCGTTTGGAGTGACTCGTGACTGAAATGTTACTTTGCATTTGTGAATTTTTTTTGAAGTAATAAAGATTTTTTTAATATATTATAGATTCTGAAAATAGTAATAAGTGGGTAGAGTTTTTTAGTAGAACAAAAATATTATTTTCTAATAAATCAATAAATTTTGAGTTTATCGAATCATCATTTAAAGTTTATTATCAATGCTCTTCCCCACAAAATTATAAAGAGACCGAAACACTATAAGTGCTCCTATATGCACCAGACTAGAAGAAGTCATGACGCCTGACGCCGTTGCACCATGGCCTTGTTGTAAACTGATGTGGCTATCATCTCCATATGGAATAGTTTGTGCTACTTGCCTTATGTACATCACTTAGCATCATCTTCTGGTCCATTGCCATTGCCTCTAATAACTCATTGTCGCTAGATTCGCAACCATATGAAATAAACCTCCTACCTTGTTTGCCTTGCAATGTCCCCCTATCTTGATGCAACTATATATGGTCAGTATTATCCATAAATCTCTTTTACATAGGTAAAATTAAAACATATGTTAATCAGAACTAAAACACTAAAAATTTCTTCTACCCTTACACATAGTGGACACATCTTAGCAACAAACTAGAGATCAAATTTGTACTTTCCTCATAGGTTAATCAAGAGGAACTGAACGCTCTCTTTCAAGAAGTTTTATAATTAGCGAACTACAACCGGAAAAGACTCTAGATTAAGGCTTGAAATCATAATTACTTTCATATAATTTTAGAAGAAAAATCAAGACTATGGTTAGACCTAACTGATATTCAAGTTGATCTTCACTAAGATATGCTCATCTCATAATATTTGTAGGAATGCTTTTGAGTATTTAAGCTTCCATCCTGTGCATATATTCCATTTTCTCTAATTGTTCCCTTCTTAGGTTTTTTAAGAAACATGGCCCCACTGAACAAAGTTTCATCGTAACCTAAGTCTAGGAAAGATCATATTTGGAGGAAAATAATTCAGCATATTATAGCAACATATTACATGAATGTAAAATCCCATAGAGTCATGGAACTTTTCTAAATATCTCTTTTCTTAATTTTTTAAGATGGTTCATTTTCTCTTTTAATTTTTTGGTAGGCCTTTTTTAGTGTTGGGGCTTCTAGTAGGTTGTTCATGTTAGAAGGTTTTGGAGATTGGACATGTTTTGTTGTGTGTTTTTTTGTTGCATATTGGAGACCCAAGCACTATATTCCCTTGTGGAGAGAAAGGGAGATGTGTGATATTAATCTTTCTTTTTTACTTTTGAAATTCTTGAATCAAACAGTGAGGTTGTACATTTACAATCTGTAGGTTCTTGTAGATGTGTTCAAATCTTTGTTTTATGGGGTTATCTTAATCGTTTTAATAGACTAACCGAGTTGCAATTGCTATATGCTAGAAATTCCACTCAAGAGGTAATATGTTTTGTTGCCCTTGGCCATTTTATCCATTAATTCAATTAGTTTGGTTGTATCGATATATTTCATCTAGCAAATATATATTGATCTTGTATTTTTTCTATATTCATTACATATGCTAAAATCCTTGCTGCAAGGCAGATATCACGAGGTTGGTGCATTTGTTACATTAGTCCTTTTTCATGTCTGTTTCATTAGCAATATATAGGAAAACTGGATAATTATATTGATAGAGAGTAAGTTGAACATCATAGATTATAACTAGAGCAATTTCATTTAAGAATGTGCTAAATAATTGTCCATGTTATTTAATCTTTGTTCTTTTGTTTTTGTTTGTCTAGAAAGTATGTAGTATAGCTAAGGTGTATGTGTGCTAAAGTCAGGGAAGAAACAAAATGAACTATTTTCTTCGTGGTTATGATCTTTTTTTTGTTAGTTTAGGTATACTAGCAGTCCTAACATATCCTCTACGTAGTGAGTGAACCTAGCATTGAAATGATCATAATACCCGTAAAAACCATCTTATTTTGCAAGAAAAAAGAGTAGATACATCACCATAGTCTATGAGACTAATATACTTTCCATCAAAACAAATGAATAAATGGCCCTCGCAACAAGTTGCCTTGAATTGATCATGAGTAGACATTCTTGTGATTATTGACAAAATCAACAATTTTTCTAGCCGCGCATTAATTCAACTTTTCCATCAACATCACATGATTTATTTTCTATGATCTAAATTGCCAACACATCCTTTCAAACCCTTGCACAATCCAACTAAACCAATTTAGCACTATGGCACATGTTAAGAGAAAAACATACGATGTCTTATAGGACAAGGTTAGTCAGCCATTAGACGAGTGGCGTGGAAGGAAAATAATAACGAGCACGCCAAGATCATATTAGTAATATTAATTAATGACAGGAGTAATTGTTGACTAAAGTTTTATCCTATAAAAGAGATATACCCTACAAATATAAACTCGAATAAATAATTAATAAATTCTATCTATTCGTTTGAAATGGCTGTGTTCTGTTCAATGATATACTTACTACTCCCCCGTTCTAAAATGTAGATCGTTTGACTTTTTTCACCACAAATTTGACTTGCTCGTCTTATTTAAAAATTTGTGGAAATTACATATTTTTTGTGGTGGCTTGCTTTATTGATAAAAAATCTTTAAAAATACCTTAAATTTGATTGTATTTTTAAAAAAGTTAGAATAAAACAAGCGGTCAAACTTGTAATAAAATTTGAAACGGGGTGAGTACTCGCGAAAAAGATAGTACTTGTTCTCTTTTCCGGCAACACGGCAATTGCGACCCACATCTATACGGGGTCCTGAACGCGGGCCCCGATTCTGCGGACTCGCTGGCCCACCACCAGTCCACCACAATGCTACCGCTAACTAAGAAGAAGCCCTCTTCCGAAGCAGGCCAGCAGGCCCAGCAGGCCCAAGCGCGAATCTCAGTGCCACTATCCAACCATCCCGGCCGTCCACCTAACACGGCGACTTCTCCTAAAAAAAAAAACCTAACACGGCGACTGGAACCTTCATCATCTTCTCTGCCAAGAAAGGAGGAGGAGATGCGGCGTCCCGTGCACGGCTTTTAAAACCCCACATCACCACCGGCCACGCCGCCAGATAGTAGATCCCCAAAACCTCCATCCAAGCCAAAGGGAATTTCCACCACCAGCGATCCATCCCCCACCGCGAAGTAAGAGCAAGGAGGGAGCGATGGCCGGCGGCGGCGGGCAGGCGGCCGTGTCGTTCCTGACGCGGATCGCGAAGGTGGCGGCGGGGATTGGCGTGGCGGCGTCGGCGGCCTCCACGTCCCTCTACACGGTGGACGGCGGGGAGCGCGCCGTCATCTTCGACCGCCTCCGCGGCGTGCTGCCGAAGACGGAGTCGGAGGGCACCCACCTCCTGGTCCCCATCCTCCAGAAGCCCTTCATCTTCGACATCCGCACCCGCCCCCACAGCTTCTCCTCCACCTCCGGCACCAAGGACCTCCAGATGGTCAGCCTCACGCTCCGCGTCCTCTCGCGCCCCGACGTCGACCGCCTCCCGGAGATCTTCAACTCCCTCGGCCTCGAGTACGACGAGAAGGTCCTCCCCTCCATCGGCAACGAGGTGCTCAAGGCCGTCGTCGCGCAGTTCAACGCCGACCAGCTCCTCACCGAGCGCCCCCACGTCTCCGCCCTCGTCCGCGAGTCCCTCACCCAGCGCGCCCGCGAGTTCAACATCGTCCTCGACGACGTCGCCATCACCCACCTCGCCTACGGGCCGGAGTTCGCGCAGGCCGTCGAAAAGAAGCAGGTGGCGCAGCAGGAGGCCGAGCGCTCCCGGTTCCTCGTCGCGCGCGCCGAGCAGGAGAGGCGCGCCGCCATCGTCCGCGCCGAGGGGGAGAGCGAGGCCGCGCGCCTCATCTCCGAGGCCACAACCACCGCGGGCAACGGCCTGATCGAGCTCAGGAGGATCGAGGCGGCCAAGGAGATCGCCGGCGTGCTGGCGAAATCTCCCAACGTCTCCTACATCCCCGCCGGCGACAACGGCCAGATGCTGCTCGGGCTTAACGCCGCTCGGTGAATGGATCATCTATTTTCCCTTTAATTAGTTACTAGTGTTCCATTGATATATACTTTAGTTATGGTTCTGTGCTACGATTGGAGACTTGATGATATTATGCACTGCTCATAAAGCTCCGTAGATGGAGAATGTATCGGACAATTTCTGTTGCTAAAATTTTGCTAAACCTGTCGTTGTGGTGATCCCTTTTTAAATCTTGCTTGTGTCATTGCTGGGATGGTATTTGGTCAGCAGCAATGTGATTTCTGAATGTGCTTGCTTTCTGATCTATATGTGATCCAGTGCACTTAGCATTCAGCAATGCCATGTTGATGTGCTGGTTATTAAATCTGGCATGGCTGTAGATAGTAATGGTTCTAGTTTGTTTATTTGTTTAAGATTCTTGTGCCTTCAAGTACATTCTACTGAAACTGAAATCACTGCACTCTGATTTTGAAAATTGAAATCAGAGACATGGAGGTGGCGTTGTAGTTTGGAGCTATCTGTTCCCTTCTTATTAAAAAACAGAGCTGCTGTCTGTTTATTGAGGCATAGAGCTACTTGCAGTTAATCTTTGTCTTGTTGATTTCCTAGTTAGTAAATTCACTAGGTACTACTACGTATACCGTATAAGTGTTTAGACAAACCCCATTTTCACCAATTCGGTAGTCTGGGCCTGGTCTTGATTGCTGTTAGAAATTATTTGTACAACTCTGATCTGAAACCTGCTGTTGAATGTTGTGTTAGATTGTAGTTGTGCGTGAAGTTCCGTAATGGCCCGTATTGTGTTGTGCCATCGATCTTTTTTTCCCTCGTCATGTCTTATGGAGGCTCTTTTGGTGTTGGTTGTTGGTTTTAGTTATGCATGAAGAACTTTCAACGTAAAGCAGAACTTTATCACCGTGTCTGTGCAAAACAGAGCATCGCTAGCCCATCTAAGGGGGTGTTTAGTTCCCTGACAATGGTGAAAAGGGAAGGTGAAAATGTCACATCGGACACTGTAGCGCACTGTAGCATTTTTTGTTTGTTTGTGGTAAACATTATCCTATCATAACCTAACTAGGCTCAAAAGATTCGTCTCGTCGTGTACATCAAAACCATGCAGCTAGTTTTTTATTTACCCACATTTAGTGCTCCATGCATGAGGAGAGATGTTTGATGTGATTTGATGGGATAGGCGAATAGTGAAGTTTGGAGAGAGATTTTTTCCCTTTTGAAGGGAGCTAAACAGGGCCTAACAAACAAATAGGTTTTGTGTGAACCTAATTGATCATTCTAAATTTGAACTGGACTAGAGCTGATGCAGTACGTTTAAGAAATCACAACCGCATTCACTTTTGTCTGGGCACCTGTTCGTTTGGATTGTTTCCAGCGAGCCAACAGTGCTATTCTCTCAGCGAAAACCAGCGCCAGCCACCAGCCACCAGCCAGTGTTTTTCTCTTAGAAAAACCAGCACCAGCCACCAGCCAAACGAACAGGGCGTCAAAGGGTCCCCTCGCTTCCAGCACTATGTGATTGCATTCTACTTGTGTGCTGAATTGCTGATCATGTATTCTTAATACTCAAATGTGGTACTGTGATTGCATTCTGCTTAATGTGGGTTGCACATTTGAAACAGAGCACCTATTCATCATTTTCAAAGTGAGAGGCATATGTTTCATTCCATGCATAGTTGGGAGTTAATTTTATTTAAAAGAAATACTTTTGGTATTTTCAATTGAATGACCAAAGTGCTGAGTAATTCATAACGTACCTGGTGGGGGTCCTCCCCCAAGCTTGGACTCCTCACCGGTAGGAATTCAACCTTGAAAGGTACTGAGTCAGCTGGTCGGCCTGCTCCTCCACTATGTCATGCATGTACTCATGTATCTTTTTGTTAAACAGGGCAATCTCCGGTTGGCTCAAATGCACCAACCGGAGCAACAATTTTATTCTTTCTGCATTCAACTCTGATTTTATTTATTCATCAAGCTAAGGTTGGATGTTTCATGAAGTTTGATTGGATGTTTCATATGAAATCCGATTGGATGTTTCATCTGAATTGGATGTTTCGTGAAACATGCTCTGATGTTGCGGCGGGATTTTTTACTCAACCCCATAGCAACCTGATGATGCCCGATGGTGTGAGTTATATACGTGTCCCCGATGTTGCAACCGATGACTTTTAATGTTGCAGATATTGTTCTATGGTGTTGCATACACTATTTTTGGATGTTGCAAAAAATTTGCATGTTGCAGGCAACATTGTACCCATGTTGCGATGGGAGTTTTAACTGCTACGATACCATCGTCAGAGGAACACTTGGCTCAGAATGCGCCACATCACCGTCCGTTATTTCCCGTCCGGACGTCCGGGCGCTATTACGTCCGTTTTTTTATTTACCCACGTTTAGTGTTCCGTGCATGATGAGAGAGATTTGATATGATAGGTGAAAAGTGAAGTTTGGAGAGAGAATTTTTGGCTTTTGGATGGAACTAACACAGCCAATATAATTCAGGTGGGGATATCTCTCCCCCCATTGAACCCTCAAAAAAACATAATGAATATACATAGGGTATGTAATAATAGGACGAGTTTTATCTACACATGCGTGTAGCTACACCCACCATCATTATTGAAACGAACCGGATTTTCAATTACGAGATCCGACTCCTTGTACCCTTGAGATAGTCCCAGGAATAGCAGCTATCTCGTACAGAACTCATCTCAGTCGAATATCACATCCATACAACGATAAAAGGTTCATTACATGACATATATAGAACGTAGCGGTCTGATAAGCCCTCTGGGCTAAATCGACAATGAGAAACAGCTACGACACGGTAGCTAAATCATCTGGTCCACACTCTACAGGCGTTCTTGACCGCACGCGTAACCTTCAGTCGTACCATCTATCCTGGTTGAACTCGTGGTCGGGGTCTTCTCTTGTGTACCCAAAGTCTGTCCCCAAGGAAATGGGATAGGTCCACGTCACCAACCATAATATGATGCAAAGCTTTAAAGTGGACTATACTAATAATGAAAGTATTCAAGGATAATAAGCTGAGGGGTTTCTGATGCGAGCAGCAGTAAACCCGATTTCATCTCAACACCTCCTTACCAGAGAGATCACACTCCCCAAAACCCACCATCAGCCTCACAACCACATCGGGCTCATCCCGCCGCAACAGATTCCCGCAAATATCATCCACCAACACCTTTCACTCTCTAGTCGACTCGGTGAGCTCCCTCTCCACCTTGTCTCATCAGCAACGCTGGACCAAACTCTCATATCCCAAATCAAGGATGAGGTAAGAAAGCAGATTCCCAAGCTATCGCGGCTTATCAGAAGCGGGTTGTCCGTAACCGTGGACACGGCTATACGTATAGTTTTCACTCTGCAGAGGTGGCACTCCTGGAATCCATCCGGGCTACAAGGCTAGTCCGCAACCAACCTGAGCCACAGCCCACAGCAAAGACCCTAAGCAGTAACGGCGCCAATCCTGTCTCCCTGGGCTCGGGAAACATCTGAACTAACATCTGCCCCAGGGGTGTGAAACCTTCCCACCGGGGCCAGTCGGGGGCAGTGGTAAATCGGGGAGAGTACACCGCAGCGAGTCCCCCTTACACATATCAAACTTGAATCTACTACAGTCTTGGAACCGCACTACAGTAGGCTTGCTGGAACCCTCCCCATACTGGGTAGATGGTGAGCACGGTGGTCCGCGACCGAAACTGGATACCGACTCGGTCCTTAATTATCGGTGAAAGCGAGTATCAGCATCATAAGCGATCCGCCGCAATGGTCCGCAATCGGCACCCATTACAGGTATTGCCGCCCAAACTCCTCAAATTACCTCATAGGGACTACCCGAGTGTAGTCCCCAAGCACCCCCGATCAAAGGATCGGGTTGTTATCACTCGCTTCCACCGCCTAGCTGCACTACACCTGCCCAAGCCCTCCCAACTCACGCCAAGAAGATCAATCACAACCAACCCAACACATGCATAGCATAGCATTCTCATATAGTGGATAGTAGGTAGCAAGAAGACAGAGTAGATAAATGGCAGTGCAGGCATATCAACATGCATATAAAGTAAAGCGCTAGCATACTAGTTTGCATGTCTAATAGGTATTTCAGAGGATGGTCGGGCGTGAACCTGGGTAGGCTCCTTTCTCCTCCTCGAAGCTGTAGTCGAAGTAGTCCGGCTCTTCCTGGCTCTCCGGGGCTTCTAAGGTTGCGATAAATAAAATAAGACGCAGCTACAGGCGAAGAAATACCAAAACAGCGAGAGAGGAAGACCCAAAGAACACCAAACTCTACACTAACGCGTAGGTCATGATTTTAGAAAAATATAGAAACATGTTTCATATTTTTCTGAGCTACGGTTGATTTATTATTAATTTTCAAAGTTTAAATCATTTTCTGAAAATATTAAACAATTAAATAATTTCCGAAAAGAAAATCAGATAATAAATCAGCCTGCTGGCGTCATCATGACGTCATGCTTACGTCAGCAGTGGGGTCCGCCTAGAGTGACGTCAGCAGTGGGCCTTGCTGACGTCAGCGTTGACTTGGTCAACGGGTCAAGTCAGTGGGTCCCGCTTGTCAGTGACTGCCAGAGTATGACAGGTGGGCCCCAAGCGTCAGCGCAATTAAAAGATAAAGATTAAACACGCTGGGCTGAAACTAGACCGAAAGGTGGATGGGCCAAGAAAGTTCAAGGGTGCAAACCGGACTTTGGTGCAAGATTAGGCCCAAGAACGCTGGGTCGCAGGGTCTGCTCTGGTGGACTCGGTCCACCGTGAACCGTGAGTGCGGTGCACTTAAGCCGGGTGTATGGGATCTGGTTGTGGCCGACTCGGGATCTTCTGCGGCTGTGGTGTGGCGTGCTGGTGTGGTCTTTCGTGTGGCCTCAGCTGGGCGCGTCGCGGGCGCGCACGGCGCGCACTGGGGCGCGGCCGGCGGCGACGCCCGACACCGGCGGGGTTCGGTCGACGGCGGGTTGCAAAAGGGTTAGCGGCTCAAGGTCCCTGCAAGAACATGGCCACGACTCGAAGGTCGGGTCCCAGAGACGGCTGGTCGACGGCAAGCACGAGGACGGCGGCGCTCGGCCGGAACAGAGGAAGAAGAAGGGGAAAGACGACGGCGGCTCACTTAGAGGCAAGTTGTCGTACACAGCAGCTCGGGAAAGACGCGCGGTGCTCCGGTGATGCTCGCGCTCCCGCGTACTGCTCCGCTCCGGCTCCGGCTTGGCGTCTCCACGAGCGCCTGCGACGACGGCGTGAAGGCGACGATCGGCTCCTCCTTGGTCCTCTCCTGCTCCTCCTCTCCCTTCCCCAACTCCAAGGATGCCTCCCACTCCTCTCACCGTCTCGATTCGGCGGCTGGAAAACCCCAAAGGGGGCGGCGCGTCTTGGGGAAGAAGAAGGCCGGGTGGTGGTCTTATAGGGCGGTGGCGGCTAGGGTTTAGGGCATGGACGGCCGGATGAGGAAGCACAGCGCTCGGGGACACGCGTCCGCATCGCATCGGGCCGCCACCAGGGTTGATGGGACCGGCTCGGGTCACGGACGCGGCGGCAGCTAGGAGGCGGCCGCACGCGGCAGAGAGGAGGCGGCCGCACGCGAGGAAGAAGAGGTGGAAGGGGATAAAGCTGACATGCGGGCCCCGCGTGTCAGCGGCAGAGGAGGAAGAGGGGCGCGGCGGTTGAAGCTGGGCCGCTGCTGGGCCGAAAGGCCGGCAGGGCTGGCTCGGTTGGCTGGCTCGAGAAGGAAGTTCGGGGGTGTTTTCTGGACTTCGGTTTGAGATTTGGCCCACGATAGTTAGTAAGGGTTTGACAATTAGTTTGGCCATTTAGAGTTTGAATTCAAATCTAGAATTTGAATTCGAACCAACCAAAAATTCAATAAAACCAAATTAACTGCAAATCACACTATTTAATCCTTAGCACTTTAATTTGATTTTTAAATTTAAATTAATTTGCCTAGGAATAAAGGGAGCAATAAGAAGAAATCACACTGTTTGTTTGCATTCACAACATTTCACAAAAAAATTTTATATTCCACTTTTTGCATTCAACAAGTCCTATGGAAATTTTATGGTTGTTACAATTATACCATCGTGCGTATGTCCGCATACTCATTTATCATTTTGAGTATGTTTATATACTAATCTAAGATACTTCAAAGTAAATTACACGAAAAAATTTCAAAATACCCTATTTTTAAATATATAGTGATTATACCTTTATAATACTGTATAAAATAATATGTCCAAATATATATAAAATAATATGTCCAAATACTCGATGTATCCTTACATACCCAACGTATATATCATCCCAGATGGTCTATTATCATCACATACTACGCATACACTCTTCGTTGGATCAGATTCGTCTTGTATCATGAGATATACGGGTCGGTGTAGCTACACATGCGCGTAGAATGCATTTTTTCCATATCTCTATCTAATACTAAAGTAAGGATTGATTCAGCGGTACGACGTAATTGTACAATTTAGACCCTGAAACTTCTAATAATTAATCTATGGTCCTTTTATATCTCACCAGGTTGTCGTCGCCTCACAGCGCCGCGCCAATATACGGAGTGGTTGTCGTCGCCTCACAGCGCCGCACCAATATACGGAGTACCTCTGTTCCTAACTGACTATCGTCGTTGGTGTTCGTGCCACATGTTTGACTCGATTTATAGAAAATACGAGCAAAGTTTGTATCTCTAAATAAATTTATTAAAAAACTAGATGAAAAGATCTTTCTGATGATATTCATTATGTATCATATACTAATATCTTTTATATAAAATTACAGAAATTTTATAATGATTGGGATTAATTAGAGCCATCCATTTCGAGAAATCGGACGGTGGAAACAAAGGAAGTACCCAAGGTACCTAAATAGAGGTACCCGGAGGTATCCATAGGTACCAAATTCGTGGGACCAGGTACAAAAATAGTGGGGCCCACTATTGATTTAATATTTTTTTCAAAATTTAAAAAAGGGCACAAGGGTAATTTCTCGTGGTGAAAAATATGTTATTTTTTTCACCGTCTTTGCTTCTCCTCCGCTGGCGCTTGGTATATGATTCCTCCCATGACTTTCGCCTATGAATCTTCCCACAAATACGTAGTTCCCAATTAAGCAAAATTACCGTAATGTTCTTTTTTTTAATTTAATTTAATTTTTTACATAAAATATCAGGTACTTTCAGGTACCTCTGGATACCTCTTCAAATTAATTAAAGTTGTTTCTAAAAAAGTGAAAGCGACAATTATTTAACATGCCCACTAATTCACGCGTGCAGCGCCCCGGCGGCGCGAGCCAGGAGGCCGGCCCCCGACGCGGTTCCATGCTCTCACATGGAATTGCGTGAGCGATGCCATGAGGTCAGCGCGCGCCGGCCGTGCGCCTGCGTTGCGTGGCGGCCGTCCCCGCCTGGTTGCCCATGTTGCTGCTGCTGCCTGCTACCAAGTGCGCGCCCCCGGCCGTGCCGTGCACGCGCGACGCGTCGGGTACCGTGAAACGTTTTTAGTTTTAGGCAGTCCGTCGTCGGGGTGCCCATGTGGCCATCCCTCGGCCATGCCATGTGGGAGGCGGAGTTTCCTTCGGCTTGGCTCTGCCTTGCCCGCCAGCACCACCCTCGATTACCATTTCTTCCGGAAGCAAAACTCCATTTTTCTTCACTGGAAACGCTCATTAGTATAAATTCTGTATGTTTTTTTTCAATGTCTGTTTACCTGAGTAATTACTTTCTATTCGTGTGTGAGCTTTTTGTAGAAATCAAATCCAGTGGAACAAGTAGTATTGGCTGTCAATATTCAGGTATTAAGAGCTGATAGGAAAAAGAAACAAAAACTTTGTGCTACTATATTGTAAACTTGTTTTATGCTTACCATATGAAAAAATAAATTAGTGGCAAACTTTACTTCTCTACTGCTTATTTGAGTTACTTTTCCTTGTGTTCTATATAATTGACGTACTCCCTCTATATTGGTAAAGTCATTTAGGACAAGGTTTGAGTCAAACTTTGGGAATATAAATCATAAAAAGTTGTTGAGTTTGAAATAGTAAAATTTATATGAATAGATTTATTTTGAAAAATACTTTTATAAAAGTGTATCACTTTTCTGACAAATATTTTTATAAATAAAAGAAGTCAAAGTTGTGTTTTGAAGACCGTATCGCTATCCTAAACGACTTCCTTTACTAGTACGGAGGGAGTATTTATATAGATAGCCATCCACAAATTAGTTTTATCAAAATAAAATAATAATTAAGAATATTGATTTCACTCATGTTATCACTGGTAAAGACTAAAAAAACTGCATTAATGTGCCACATATGCAATCACTCTCCGTTGTAACGCACGGGTATATTTGCTAGTACTTATATATATGTTTGTGACATCTAAGTTCTGTTCATATATATGTTTGTGTCATGCATATTGCCCTGGTAAATGTTTGATAATGTCATTAGATTAGTCTATTTTTTGAAAAGACAAAGAGGGGAGTAGATACAAGCACTGTTTTTAGCATGTATTTGTTATTTTGTACCGCTGATAGCACGTATACGTTCTTCTATTGTAAAAGAGAGAATGCAGTAAAACACCCGTGTGAACGTCTCGCTGCCAAATGACCTAATGGTACCGACAGCTTGGTTCCACAATTTACGCGAATCTTGGCGCCACACGTGGATGTTAACGGATCGTGCCCGGATGCGTAGCAGATCATTTGGGACCTCGGCCTGGCACCCGCGCAACGCGGCGGCGTCCGGGGCCACGGCGAGGAGGAGGACGAGCTCGCCAAGGGGTTGGGGTTGGGGTTGTGCCGAGCTGCCGGACCGGAGCACGTACTGCTGGTGCGCTTGTGCTGTGCCCTCTCGATCACCTGCATAATTAGATCGAGGGTCGAGGCCGGCCGGGCCGGGGGGCCTGAGCAAATTGATCATCGTGGGCGCAGAAGCCGCAGGCCAGTAGCAGCTTGGGCAAGTCAAAGCCTAGGTTTCCTTTGTAGAGTGATCGATGTGAGTTACGTGGCCGCTACCCACCACTTGCCGGGCCTCTGCAAACTTTCCAAAAATGTGTTGCAGTACAGATGCTCCTGGCGCATTATTCTGTGTTGATGCCATGGCATGTGAGGTAAGTGAAACTGAACCCGGCCTGCTGTGACAGTGTACAATAGGATGATGCTGATGAGTGGGCAGGAGGATCTTAATTTGGTGTTTAGTTCCAAAAAGTGAAGGGAAGAATTTAGTGAAAATATCACATCCACACTTTTCGTTTGTTTGTGGTAAACATTGTCCTATCATGACCTAAGTAGGCTCAAAAGATTTGTCTCGTCGTGTACACCAAAATTTTGTAATTGGTTTTTTTATTTACCTACGTTTAGTGTTTAATGTGATAAGTGAATAGTGAAATTTGAAAAGAGAATTTTAGAAAGTTTGGTGATCTGTGGGAACTAAACACAGGCTTGGTGCTTCCTGGCTACTAATGACGACACACGACGGTGACGACAAAGTGTACCCACGTACTCACTGGAAGCTTGCTTTCAAAAGATGAAAAATCGAGCTTCCAGATCAGTGGGACGACCGTAACAGATCGATTGATATGAAATTTGAGAGGGTCCGATCCGTGGAAATTCAAATTGCGACAGAGATGCTGGCATTTCTTCAGTGAGAGGTTTCGGCTGAGAGACAACGTCATGGGTCACATGGTACTGTACATGGACCGAAACTCAATGTGAACACCCGGCGTCCCGGCCACCTCCGCCGCCCCGGCAAAAACCCCCTTCTTCCTTCCTCCCTGTCCTGCCCTGCCATCCGCTTCCCGATCTTCTCCGGCCACTGGTAAAAAGCAGCTAGGTGTCCGCCGCCCCGGCAAAAGCCCCAATCGGATCCCCTTCTTCCTCCCTGTCCTGCCTTCATCATCAATCAGCACGTCATTCCGATCGCGCAGCAGTGACGTGTTTTTCTACGTTCCTATCATTGGTAACGAAACTGACGAACTAACATACGAGTTGTTTTCAGTGATGCTTGCCTTATTATATTACAACTGACAACTGAAATAGAGAATGCATAAACAAACAGCTAGTAGGCACCTTGAAAGCGGATCAGCTAATTCCCGGTATGCATTGTTGCAAACCAATCATGGATGATTTCGTGATCCTGTGCCCCCCCGATCATCGATCGGTAGCCTCGTAGCGTTTCCCTTTCTCCCCTGCACCACCTTCCTCTGATCCTCTCTGCAAATTTATCATATGGTTCAGTTGTGGTCCTCCTCGATCTCCAGCAAAGGTTTGTTGGGGGGAATTTGGTCGTCGGCGGGAGCTGGGGAACGGCGGCGCCGAGCGGGCAGCGGCGGCGAGCTCTCGCCGGAGTAAGGCAAACATGCGCTAGGGGGCTCGGTTTCGTGCACGGTTTGGACCTACGGCACCATGGCGACACGGCAAACCCAATTGGAGGGTTGTGGTCAAACAAAAATGCGGCGGCGGCGACCTTCGACGACGAACAACGAGCGGTAGCGACGGGGTTTCGGAAACAAACGAAAAGGGACTCGGAAGCGTCCTTACCTCCACGCGAAGCTTCTACGGAGGTCAAATTGGCCGAGGCGGCTTCGGGCCGAGAGATCGACGGCGGCTCGGCGGCGAAGCTCCAATGGCGGCGGCGTTAGGTCTGGGGAAGCCTGGGAAGCTTGAGCTAAGGATGGATGAGGTTTGGGGGACTCGGCGACCTTGATCTTATAGTCCGGAGGGGGATGCAGGCGAGGTTTGGGTGCCGAGGTGGGATATTGCCGAGGCGGCTTCTCCCTGCGTGCGGGCGCCGCGCGCTAAGGCAAGGAGGGCGGCGGGGACCTTCGGGGATGGTGCGAGTGAGAGAGGGAGAGGGGTGGAGAGAGCGGCGGTGGAAAGCGTTGCTGGGCCTAGCTGGGCCGCAAGAAAAGAGGCCGCGAGGGAAGTTTGGGGCTGGGATTCCTATATGGCTTCCGCAAGTTTTTTTACCTTGCTAGCTTCCAATGTTTGAGATTGGTGCATAGGAGATGAACGGACCAGATTATTGTGGAAGAAGGGCGGGCAACAGGTACGTGGACAGCTGGAGGGATAGCTAGAGGCACGTGCTTTGCTGCATGTGGACAGAGGCATGCGCTTTGCTGCATGCGGATAGATTCCATTGAGATTTGATCTTTGATTTTATTTTTTTACAAACTATAAATCATTTTTCAAATCCATTTGAACCGTGGTCTTAGTTAGAATTTATGCAACAAAACAAGCTCCAATTTGAATATATTTCATATTTTTGGTAGTTTTTTTAAATCAACATTTACCGTAGACTGGTTCAACATTTGTAATATACTATTTCAACATTTTTTAAAAAATGTTGAACCAATATTCTTAAAATGTTGAATTAGGTTGAAAAAAATATTGAATCTGGTATCACGTGTGCTACTTTATTTCTAACGGAATAAAAAAAGTCCGTTCGGCCCGCATGCTTATTTTTCTTGGCGCGTCCGCTTCTCTTCCTTACCCGCACGCTTGGTGGGCTTCCATGGGCTTCTAAGCCACCTATCTAAAAAAATGAACGGAAGTTAGATAGGTGCCCCCAGTTTGGGGCCGGCTTGGGAGGAAAAGAGGAAGGGTGCAGAACAGGCCGGGGAAAAGTTAGAGGGGCGAAAACAAACTCTGGACCTAGCAACTTTTCTAAAACTCAAACAAATACGAATTAAATTCGAATTTAAACAGAATTTAAATTTCAATGTAATTCACAAACAAGCAAAATTCAATGCGGCGTCATGAATGCAACAAAAATGTTTCTAAGCCTTATATTTGATTTTAATTCCCTAGAATTATTTATTTGCCCTATTTAATTATGAACACTTTAGTAAAAAGCTAATTAATTTCTAAAATTTTAAAACAGGTTATTTTAGGGTGTTACAAACCTACCCCTTAAAATGAATCTCGTCCTCGAGATTCGGATGTGGATGCGAAGAGTTGTGGGTACTCGGTCTTGAGATCCTCTTCTCTTTCCCATGTCGCCTCGTCTTCTGAGTGACGGCTCCACTGAACCTTGCACATCCAGGTTTGATGTTATGCTATTTCCATTTAGTCCGCAGACACTTCTATAATTTTAAGTGATGACATTAATTCAAGATGATTATTGCTTGTGTTGGACTATTGCGTTATTTTGTTTCTAGCCAGTTTACTTTGTCATTAATTCATAAAGTGATCAATTAATGGACATATAATTTAGTGTGATTTGACTGGTGCTTATAACTGCATTTTTTGTCCATTTAATTCAACATGATTATTGCTTGTGTTGGACTATTGCGTTATTTTGTTTCTAGCCAGTTTACTTTGTGTCATTAATTCATAAAGTGATCGGACATATAATTCAGTGTGATTGACTGGTACTTATAACTGCACGTTGTCTATATAAACCTTTTGCTCCGTAAGCTCCTCAACAGCAAATCTGCATCTTCAGTTTAGTAAATTAACCATGATATTTCAATTTTCAAGTATCCTCGGTTCCTTATTTGATTAAAATGTGCATTTGCAGGTACTGGATGGTGACTATTACGACATCGTCATGGACGACGGCACCGTGATCCACACCACTGTCACGTCCTCCGGCGATGCCGTCGAGGCCTTCCTCCTCGAGGTCGTCAAGCAGCACGGCCAGCACCTCCTCGTCGGCATCGACACCGAGTGGCGCGTCGTCCCCACTGAGGACGGCCGCCGCGGCCGCGGCTCGTACAGGATGGCCGTCCTGCAGCTCTGCGTGGGACGCCGCTGCCTCGTCATCGTCCATGCCGACCACGTCCCGGGTGCCCTCAAGGACTTCCTCGCCTGTCCGGGCCACCGCTTCTTCGGCGTGTCCGTCGACGGCGACGTCAAGCAGCTGTCCGAGGACTGCGGCCTCGCGGTCGCCAGCGCGGTGGAGCTGAGGGACTTCGCGGCGAAGGTGCTGAACCGGCCGAAGCTCCAGAACGCGGGGCTCAAGGTCCTTGCGCGCGAGGTGGCGGGCGTGAACGTCGATAAGCCGAAGCAGCTGACGATGAGCAAGTGGGACGAGCGCTGCCTGTCCATGGACCAGGTCCGGTATGCGTGCATCGACGCGTTCGTGTCCTACGAGATCGGCAGGCTGCTGCTCACCGGCGGCCAGAGCGCGGAAGGCGCGGAGGTGGCTTGAGCCTGCTATGGGGGATCTGAATAATAGAATGTGGTCAAAGAATGTGGTTTCTGCCTTTTATCTTCTTTCCTTTTTGCTCTAGCTATTAATGATCTCTTTGGCTCTTCAAGATGCCCTTATGAACAATCATCTCTCTGGTGTCTCTCTAGGAAATAGTTGTCCTCCTATCCATTCTCTTTTGTTTGCCGATGATCTTCTTATGTGGCAAAGAAGATATCCTGGTCTTTTCAGCAAAAAAGTGGATCAATGCATCAAACAGGACATCCTAAACCTTTTTCCAGTTCCTTTTATGTGCTCTCAACCTTGGTCACCCTCTCCTTTTCTCCCACAGGGATAGAGCCCAAGCTTACACTTTCATCCTTCAGAAATTTAGAGCCAAGCTGACCGGTATCAAATAAACTCAATCATGCTGGGAGAATTACTACATCAACTCTGTTCTCGCTTCAATTCCTATCTATTTCATGCAGAATATCTTGTTCTCCAAGACCTTCACGGGAAAAAAAATAATTCAATCCTCCATCGCTTCTGGTGGCAAGGGATTCAGGATGAAGACTGCTCTAAACCTTTTCATTTTCGGTCTTGGGATGACATTTGCCAACCTAAATCTTTGGGAGGTTTAGGCATTAGACACTTGCACACAGTTAACAAAAGCTTGGTAACCCACTCAGCTTGGATGGTTAAATTTGAATATAATTACAATAAAACAACAAAAGAATTTCAGTTACCGAGCAAAAAAAACCAATTGAGCCTCTTAAACCAATCATACTATTTGAATTTTGCTGAGTTTTACTAGCACCTTCTGGAAGGATTCTTGATATGCCAAAGTCGGGAACGCGGGCACTCATGTCTTCAGCAAGAATGTTGCTTGACTTGAGATCACAATGTATGATTGACGGCTGACAGTGATATGGATTATTTTGTGGGGGATAGATGAACACGATAGCAGAGGCAGAACCTGGTTCGCCCTCCCTTGAAGGCTTTGAGCCAATCTCGCCCTCTTTCGAGGCTCTAAGAATTAGAGTTATACTTCTGCTTGTCTTTTGGTTGATACAACTTCTCTCATTATATGGAGAGGTTAACTTGACCCTAAACAATATACTACCAATCTGGTACTATTATCTCTAACTAATCCCGCGGACGCGCTACAGTACCCGGGTACTGTTCATGGCTGGGCCCTAGGCCTCCAGCCGGCCCACTGGCCATAACAGACAGTGATTACGAAGATAGTCCGAAGCATCCATGACATGGACAGCAATGTCCAGCCTTTGTTTTAGGTTCAGAGTATTTCTCACAGTGTGTATGCCAGATTTTGGATGAAGCCAACCATTTGTAAGCTACCATTTGGCATGGACTCAAAAACCAGTGCCTTGAACTCTTGACCATGGCGATTGATGCTTGAGCAGCAGGTTATGATCTTTATGAGATACCTATGACGCACCCTGGTCAAAGCCTTACATTCAGTCACAAAACTTCTAGTAGATCTTGATTGTTCGAGGTTAAAAACCTTCACAGCAACAATAGCTCTGTCATCTTCGAAAGTGCATTTGTAGACTGCCCCCAAAGCTACCTTTACCAAGCAGATTGGCTTCTGAAAATCCATTGGCCTGGTGTCATTTGCTAGTGCATGATAAGAATCCGTTTCATATTGTTTCTCCGTTGTTGGTAATAGGAATGTGGTCTTCTGCTTTCGTCTAGTCTTATTGATCTGTTGAAAGAGGACAAGTATGATACCTAAGAACAAGATTGCACCAATTATTACCAGAGCTACGGTAAGATGCTTCAAGTGTCGGTTTCTACTTTTCTTTGGTAAATGTAGTTAGGAATTCCACCGCAAAGCTCATTATTTCCTCTAATTGAGAAATTGGCTAAATTTCTGAATATTCCCTCTTTTGGCACTGCCCCTTGCAGATTGTTAAATGAAAGATCCAGCTCATACAACGATGTTTTGGTCGTGTTTAGGTGAAGTAGAAAATTAGATCTAATTTACCGTTGCAATTCTAAACCGAAGATTAGAGGAACTAAACATGATCTAATTATAAAACTAATTACATGGATGGACACGAAATCGCGAGACAAATGTATTAAGCCTAATTAATCTGTCATTAGGGATTGTTTACTGTAGAACAACATTGTCTAATCATGACCTAATTAGGCTTAATAGATTCGTCTCACAATTAGACCCGGGGTTATGAAATGGGTTTTGTCAATTATGTTACCATCCCAAGTTTCAAGTTAAAAGTGACTAGCTAGCTTATACAATTAGTGTCAACCCCTGAATCAGGTCGAATATGTACTTGTCATGAAAAATCACACAATAGTACAAAATTACAGTATATGGTGGAGTACAATATACAGGTACAGACTATCTCAAGATATTGGCTTTTCTGATAGAGTGGATGGTGATTTGATATTTTTTAAAAAAACATCCAGATTGCTCCGGCAAGTTTCTTCAGCCTCCCGGTAACTAGAGTTGGGTGTACAACTACACTGAACTCTGTTCTCAAAATTTCTGAATGCCATGATGCCACCTCACTACCTGGCAGCAGCGCTCAACTTCATCGCTTCTCCATGACTTCAACTCCGTTGCCTGTTGATTAGAATTGCCATTAAAAATGTGTTAATCAACGGTGAAACAGCTAAAGGCGTCTAAACAGCTCCAACAGCAGATGACCATGCAATATTGACCTTAGAACTAAACCAAGAACAATTTGCATCACAGTCCAGTGTCAGAATCAGGGTTATCCTGGCTCTGACGTCGGATTCAGATGTCAGTAGACATTAGACTAACGTGAACTTTCTGCTTAATTTTACTTCCCATGGCCATTCAAACACAAGTACACGAGGCTGAAACATGATTGCGCAACAGTGAAAGAAATTATTAATGTTTAGTGTTTTCCTGAGACTATAAACAGTCCTGCGTATCTTCATAAGGATCACAAGAAATTGTAAGATAACTCGTAGGAAATGCAAGAGTTTCGGAAATGTCGTTTCAAGTTAGAATAATATATTTGGTCATAAGGGCACGTTTGGTTTGCACCCTATTCAGCCCAGCCAAAAATTGGTCATGACCAAATCATGAGTAACACCAAATTATTGGCGAAGTTATATTTGGATTGTAACCTTACAAATTTTAGCTAGATTCATTCAAATTCCTAGTATGACATGTGGGGTCCATGTGTTATTATTTTATTTTGCATTGTAATATAGTCGAGTGATATCTCATTCTGTAGTATTAAATACAACGAATATTAATATGTAAATAGATTCTTAATTAATTAAGTGGTTAAAGAGATATTTGTGCTTGAGTAGAGCTAATGAGCTAGTTTTGGGCTTCGTGCAGCCAAACTGCTGCTGCCACGTTGAAGATTCCTCTGGCATCCGTGACCAAATCTTTGGCTGTGTTGAGTTCCGGGAGAAGAGGTGAAAAGTTGGTAGAAAAGTCACATGAGACGCTATATCACTTTTCGTTTGTTTGTAGTAAATATTGTCCTATCATGACCTAACTAGGCTCCAAAGATTCGTCTCGTCGTGTACATCAAAATTATGCAATTAATTTTTTTTATTTAACTACGTTTAGTGTTCCATTCATTAGGAGAGAGATTTGATGTGATAAGTGAATAGTGAAGTTTGGAGAGAAAATTTTTAAAACTAAACAGGGCCTGGCGAACCTTTGGCCGCCTGAATCTCGCCCTCCGTTGCAACAGAATTTTCGTGGGCGCATGTTGGCACGCCAACCTTCGGCGCCCAAGTGAAGGCCAAATCGCAGGGGCACGCCAAAAATTTTGGTCCGGCTAGCATCGGCAGTGAACCAAACATGCCCATAAGTATGATGCAGTAATGCTATTGTTTTTAGAAATGTCTTTTCAAGTTAAAATAAACGACACTTCTGTTTTGGAAAGGACAATGGTTTAAAAAAATACCATGCATAATTGAAGCAAAATTCATCAGTTAATGGAAAGTTAAATAGCAAATAATTTTTTTATTGTGATTACTTCCACGTATGCAAGTACCAATAAATTAACCAACATGCAAGACATGACAGGGTCTGAGTTCTAGCGTGCAATATCAGAACAAGACAAATGGCTGGAGGAAGCTGCAACACAAGACAAATGGCTGAAGGAAGCCGCAACAGAAGTGCTAAGAGTTTGTGTGCATACCAATTCGAACCCGTGGCTTCCGATCAGGGGCGGAGCTAGCGGTGGGGCGGGGGGCTGGACCCCCTAGAAATTTTGAGGAGAAAGAAGAAGGAAGAAATCCTAGATTCCCCACTGCTTCCGATCACCAGAAGAGGCCTTCTTCTTCATGTAACAGCTATTCCAATCACCTCCATCTTGCGAATAATAATCCATCGGGTAGTCACCTCCAAAATCCCCACTAGAACAATCACAATCTCCACAAGTTCTTGATCCTGAACAACACCCACTACCTCGTTCGCCACCACATTCCCTGCTGCCCTTCTCCTACCACCCAGGGATGTAACCCAGAGCGACATCGAACTCAAAGGTTGTCAGCACTGGCTTCTTGAAACCTTCCCCCAATCGATGGACAAGCGAGGGCAAGCAATTTGCACCCAAGCATCAATTGAATCCCCAAACAGCTCCATCCTCGCTGGGGACAGCTCTGACATGAGAACCACTGTATGGTCCAGCCCTTTCTCCTCCAAATGCTCCACCACCCTGTCGAGAACCTTCACACTTCCCTACCTCCCCAGTGTGCCGAGTATCACTCCCCAGCTCTTCGCCCTCCTCGCTGCCAACACTGCCGCTTTCCTCACATGCTTCATGCCAATATGATCATACCCCTCCAGCACAAGAACCCGAAGAAATGGGTCGAAACGATAGGCCTTCACCCCTGGATTGGCGATCATAAACGCCTCGAGGTGGAACCTCCCATCAGCAACGAACACCACAGCACCCACATCATCTGATTTCTTCAGCGTCGGGGTGGTGCACCCCAGAATCTCGCCGGCGGGCAGCGGTTTCGTGGCACGACAATGTCGCGGTACCCCTCTTTTGTGAGCATCTCGCGCGCGGCGTGCACCGCTGAGATGAACTGCACGGTCCCGGCGATGGCTAGGCGGGGCGCGGAGATTGGGTCCGTGAAGGCGTTGCGGACGGTGGCATCGATGCGGGCGGGTCGCATCGACGCGGATCTCGACGAAGACGTAGAGCACCGGGAGGAGGGAGGACGTGACGGGGACGAGGCAGGAGTGGCCATAGTGGACGAGGACGACGTCGGCGGCTAGCGCCTTGGCAGGGCAGTCGGCGAGGCAGCAGGCTCCGTAGGTGGCGTCGGCAAGGACGAGGACGTCGTTGGCGGAGTCGGGCTCGAGGTAGAGCACTCATTCTGTACATAAGCATAGAACTTCTACCGTGGTCTGATATGACTATAAGCGATGGGATTTTGATGATTCTCACAGCAACTCCAGCGGCCTGTCTATATTCTACACTTTAATTTTTATTTTAGAGAGCCATTTAGATTCACTCTTTAAAAACATGAGTAAACCAACGGCCTTTCTAAATTGAGATCTCTATATTTTAAATACAAGTAGACCTCATACGTCAGACTTATCTTCTCCCCACACGGCCACAGATCGCTCGGCGATTCTATCCTTTCCGTCTCTCCCGTCCACACACCGGCGATTCTTCCCTCTCTCCTGTCGAAGCACACGGGCCGGCGATAACATCGACGACGGCGGCCGAGCGGCCTCTCTCCCTCTCTTCCTCTCTTCTCCTTCTCCTGTCCACGCAATCGAGCCGGGCGGCCGGGAGGCGCGCTTCGACGCTTGCCCCACCAGCCCGCTCGCCTCCGCCGTCGGCGGCTTCTCCTCATCCCCTTCCGCCTCCGCCTCGCCACGCCCAGGCCGCCGTGGCTGAGCTCCTCCACGAGAGCGGTGCCTCCCCGACCGACGCCGTCCCCATCGCCGCGCGCACGTCGGCCTACGCTGCCATGCTCGCTGACGGCGTCCGCGAGCTGGATGAGCTCGGCCTCTCGGCGAGCTGGACGAGCGGGGCCGACGAGATGTAGATGGGGAGGCTCGGGTTCCGGAGGAAGGTGTACTGGGCGGAGCAGGCGCGACCAATGCGTTCAGCGCCGGCGGCGGCGGTGGGAAAGCAGCAGGTGGTGGAGCAGCCTGTGGCGGCCTCCGCGGCCTCGACTGGCAGGAAGAGGGGGAGGTTGCCCAGTGGGAAGAGGGATGGCGAGTCGCTGTGGATCGGAATCTTTGCCGAACGGGGAGGGGCGGATGCCGAGTCGGATGCCGAGCGAAGAGGTATAGCGAGACTCTTGGATCGAGTTTTTTCCTCCTCCTCTTTTTTTACCAATCAAAATAGATATAGAGAGGCTGTTGGAGTTGCTCTTACGGTTGTTTCGTGTTAATATACTTTCCTGTTCATATTACATCAGTGGCTAGTAGCTGCTCAATTAGGATATTAGATGCAAAAATATTTGAATTTGCACCAGTAACAATTAATTTTGTATGATTCGATAAATTCAGTTATCATGAGCTTAACTATATATATTATACCGGTTCTAAATATTTATGGCCGGTTCGGTCCACCGGTCTGGAGCTATTGAACCGGCGGCTCAACCGGTTTCTAACGTTTGAACCAGTGAACCAATAAACCACCGCCCTCTCCGGTTCGATGACCGATCCGGTCCAAATAACTATAACCTATGAAGAAGACTGTACGGAGTACTAATAGATCTTGATATTGACAGGCACATGCGTCGTCGCTGCATGCTTACCACTAAATAATCCGAGAACACCTTTGAGGACTTGAACTAAAATGGACAAATTTCATCACAAATAACCTAACCAATTGTGTTACATTTAGCTCTCGCAATCCTCTCTAACTCTTGTCTTCTTCATCTCTAGCGAGATCTCATGCTTCTTGATGGGTTAATGAGGATTTTGAAGAAGTGGAGAAAGAAAGTTGCCCCAATGGTGGAGGCAGTTGATTTGCACGCCTATTACTAATTACCTAAAATCAAGTCCACAGCCAAGCAGAGCAAAAAACAAGCACCAAATTTTCTATTCGAAATTGCTAATCTGAGGAGACTACCACAAATCGCACGGAGCACCAGGAAAAAAAATGGAACAATTCTACACGGAAGTGTCAAGGACATTAAGACTTCGAAGAGAAAAAAGGGCCCACCTAAATATACACATATTTATAACCACGTCTATACACAATTATCACGTATTGCTAATAGATAATATATTGAAGAGTTTTTCTCCATATAAATAAAGACCAACTATCTCGAATATGATATGATGTGCCTCTATATTTGAGAATACCTAAAGCTCTCTGTATATGAGAGAGCGAATTTAAAATATCTAATTTAAAAACGCTTCGCATGACTGGTGTGTTTACCATGGTCCACTCAAGTGACACTGTTTTAGCACCTAATGTCATCATTAAACGTGCGTGTGGCACGTGCATATCCATATGAATTTTTTTGACCCACCAATCACCGTAGCATATCTTGTGTCCCAATCGGCTACGCCTAGGACTCACTCAGTGCAACAAACAAAATTCTTCTAACGCCTAGGACTCCAGGAGTGCAACAAACAAATTCTTCTGGTGCGCTGTGTGAAACAAAGATTGCGGAGCCTTTCTTTACTCCAGGGGTGCGACAAACACGTTCAGATGCTTGTTGAAACCCAGCGCTGCACCTCTTGTTCACTCGAATCAGATCCAGACTGGTCAACTCATATCAATGAAGGAGCACCATGATTCTCTTGATGACAATGCCAATGCTACTAAGTTGGATGAGAGTGAGATTGTTCTTGTTGATGACCCATCTATCCAAAACCTTCGACGGGAACTAAAAGTGGCATGCCCTAATGTCTACCCTCCCATCCCGTGCGAGATAGACATACAACGATCACGGAAGCTTGGAGCTGTAGATCGTGCAAAACAAGTGGAATAGATGCATCGTGGATCTCACAATGCCGTCATCTCATGGTGAAAAAGAATAATCATGGAGGATGGATGCTCGCGGTGCACATCGTTGGTGCAATTTGATTTCACAAGCGCAAGCAGCACAATTGGGTTCTGCGCTCAGTGGCAGTGTCGACATGACGACGACACGCATGGACGTTCTACAGAGCCTTGTCGATGTCGTCACCAGGAGCCAGCAACAATTAGATAGCTAGGTCCTCCTCACGGACTAGTAGATTCTGGATAGCATCCACATGCTCTTTTTTAAACTTGGGCAGGAGCACCGCTATATCATTTAAGAGAGAAGAAGCATGCGGAGCAATACAAATAGCATCGAAGTTTTTTATGAAACAATAGCATCGATGTTTGAGGCTCCATGATTTAAAAGAAGAACACCATCACGCTAATGGTTGCCGGTAAGATCGCATGGGCATGGTTTTCTTTTTATACTTCACATGGGCATGGTTGAGTTGAGCATGTGCTAGCTATCAGCAAAACATCTATGTATGTGTAATGGGTGTTTGTTTGTGCTAATTATTACAGGACAGGTAGTATACTGCGTGAAAAACCGAGATTAGTAACGGGCGTAGATGGCCATAGGTAACGGGCAATACGTCCGTTACCCTTACTCCGTTACTAATAGTCGGTCAAAGGTTTGCCCGTTACGAACGACCAAAACCTGTAACCCGCACTTCACAACGACGTTATCAATATAAGCAACCAGTAACCCAAACTTGCGATTTTTGTGGGCCCACAGATCAATTTCGTAAAGCGCACAGACAAACGACCGTTACCAAAACAATACATTTGTAACAGGATTTACTTAAGAACCGTAACGAAACCACAACATTTGTAACGGTCATTACGTAACAACCGTTACTAAAACGCAAACCTTATAACGGGCTTGACTTAAGAACCGTTACGGCGGCGCATTGACCAGTCTTCTGTCCGGTCCCACCGGTCAGTACTTGTAACGGGCTTTACTTAACAACCGTTACGGTCTCGCATTGACCGGTCTCATTTCATTTCTCGACCCACGGGTCAGTGCGTGTAACGGGCATTCCTTAACAACCGTTACGGCGGTGTATTGACCAGTCTCCTCTCTGGACCCACCGGTCAGACCCTGTAATGGGCGTTACGTAACAACCATTACTGATACTTTGTGTAGGTAACGGTTCTTACTTGATGCCCGTTACCTTTGTGTTCAATTGTAACGTTCTATAAATGTCCCCATTACCTTTTATTGTTCCACCATCACAGAATCTGGCCTGGTTCTGGCTGCATCCTGGAACCAGCCAGGATTTGACAGCCCCCCAGGTTATTCACATCACATACAGATTAAGATACACATCACATATATACACAAGTACACATCAAGTTTGTATCTTATCATACACATGCAACAAGTTTCAAGTTGGATGAATCTTATCCCCTATTGGAATAGGCAGACTGATCATGTAAACTACAAGTTTAATTATGAGAGGAAAGACCATAAACATCATCAAGTTTCATTCAGGTTTACAAGTTTCAAGTAGTACCACCTGGTGGAACTTGATCACCTTCTGGACCTTGATCACCTGCTGGAACTTGATCACTTTCTGGACCTTGATCACCTGCTGGAACTTGATCACCTTCTGGACCTTGATCACCTACTGGTTGCGGATTATCATTATGGAATTCGCCCTCTGGATCGATGATCTCGTTAATGAAATCGCACATCATCTCCTGGACCACCCTTAGTCGGTGCTTTGGTAAGCTTGAAATCCTGTATAATACAATTTTTAGGAGAATATAGGGTAAAAGTCGATCAGTTTCTAAAAATAAATGGAGAAGGCTGAGCAGTATACTATTTTTAGAAGAAGGCTGGGATGAAAATGTGAACAAAATTATTATTAGCTACTATTAGACTAGAAATCAATACAGGTCCTAAATAAAACCAGCATGTACAACATATACACATAGAATTGATAGTTTACTTAGCATACTGGTTGGGGATAGGTACTAACCATATTTAGACAGGCCGAAGAAATGAGATCCTATATCAAAGCAGCTCTGTCTAAATATGGTTTGTACCTATCTGCGTGGGATTCCACTAAGGAGGTAGAGGAGCTCGAGGGAAGGCGATCCTCGTCAGGGCCAGCACCACCCCGTCGCCTACTCTGCGGCTTGGATCCACTCGAGCTCCCGGACGCCGGCATCAAGGTCGCAAGATCCACCGGCGCCGCCCGCCGTCGATGGAGAGAGAGAGGGAGAGAGGTCTGTTCGAGAGAGAGAGAGAGGTGGCCGAGCCGGGATGCCCTTCGCCGACGGCACTGGAAGCGCAGCGGCGCCCCCGCCGAGATGCCCTTCGCCGGCGGCACGGGAGCACGACCGAGCGGCGAGCGGAGAGCCGGAGGTGGGGCCCGCGCTACTGACTCTTCAAGTTGTGCCACGTCGGATTGCTGATGTGGATGAAAACAAGGGTGGATTTGGCTGAGGGGGGTAATCTGTCCGGTTTCGTTAGTTGAGTGGCCGAGGATGTCTGGTTTCATAGATGAAGGTTGAAAATCGGACGACAGTTAAAGATGAAGGTTATAAACCGGACTTTACTCAAAAAAATTGAGTAGTGCATATATGTCAGTCACCCGGTGCATGCCTAGAGATAATGCTACAACGTTGGCCCTTATTCTAAGGCAAAAATTTGAGAAAACCTTGTTATCAGAAGGCTTTTTCTGTCTTGCTTGTCCAGTAAATATATATCCCATCACAAATCACGTTTTGAAATCATTATTGAAATTAGTAGCCAGTTGTTTCACTCTTGTGTGGTCTCTATAGCACCGACCCGTGCCAGCATTGTAGGCGCTATATTTGAAAATATGATTGCCGCCACCTTTGGCGTGTGGTTCCTGAGCTACGAGATATGCATGTTTCACAGATTCCCTACGTATCACGCTGGTGACCCGAATAATTGTTGTGCCCGTGAGTACTAGCTTCAGGTTTTTCCTCTATATAAAGGCCAACCCATGAAGTTGTGGTTTCAGTATACCTGATCACTTAACAAGTATGCACAACTACACAAGAAGTGTCATTCGTAAGAAAATAGAAGCGAATCAGTAGTGTTTTTCTCTCAACAGAAACCAGCACCAGCCAACAGTGTTTTTCTCTCAGCAAAAACCAGCACCAGCCACCAGCTAAACGAACAGGGCTCTAGGACGTTCTCCGAACGATTCAAATAGATCTGGATTAGATTGCAAGATAAGGCCAACAGTTGTGGGATGCGATGCATACTATAACCTCAGCGCCAACGGGTATGGTCCATCAACGATGGTTAGATTTGAAAATAATTTTTAACCCGGTCTAATTTTGCAAATAATACGTAAAATAGGTCAAAATAGCAAAAAAATACAAAAAAAATACATAATACGATGTATCGAGAAGTTAGAGAAAAGCAAGATGCATTTAGCAGCAAGATGTTTTTTTACCATGGTGTGGTACTCCTACCGTAACTTGTCACCCCGTACGCACTAGAGCATCTCCAAGAGCTCTTGTATATTTAATTATCTAGCTAAAAAGAAAAAGAAAAAAGACAAAAAAATCGCATTCAACATACTCCCTCCGTTCTGAAAAACCTGACGTTTAGGACAACGACACGGTCTCCAAAACACAACTTTGACCTCTTGTTATTCTAAAAATATTTATCAAAAAGTAATATATGTATACTTTTATGAAATTATTTTTCAAGATAAATCTATTCATATAATTTTCATATTTGTAAACTTAATAATTTAAAAGTTATTGATGATTTATATTCCCAATATTTGACTCAAACATTATCCTAAACGTCAGGTTTTTCCAGAACCGAGGGAGTACCGGCTAAAAGAGTCGCTATTTTCCTAGGATCGCTATCACCCTTCGCTCGGTATCTTTTCCGAGGCGCGCTCACCATCCGCCCATCCGCGTCGGTTGGCTGGCCCCACCACCTCCTCCTACCTTTCCCTCGTCCCTCTACCGCATTCCCTTTGAGTCTCCGACCTCGTCCCCAACCTCACCCTCCGCGGCCTCATCGCCCACTGGGCTGCCTCGGCCGCCACCTGCTGCTCCCCACTACTACCGCCGCCGACTTCGAGAAGAACGCGGCGGGGCTCGGGGCGGATGCGCGGACGTGAGGAGGAGACCGGCGTCAAGGTTGCGGGGCTCGCCGCGGACGCGCTCGCCTCGGTCGCGTCGCTAGCCCGCGTGATGCGCGGCGGGAGCGGCCTGTACAGGAATGCCGTGGACGTCGGGCTATCTTGCCTTGCCGCCATCTGTGCGGCGCGCGGCGAGATGGTGCGGCTCGGCGCTGTGCCGGCGGCGGGGGAGGAGTCGTCGTCGCGGAGCAGGTAGGCGGTCTCAGAGAGGTTGAACTCGGCGGCGACGGCCTGCATCCACCGCTCGTCGGCGGCCTTGTCGGCGTCCTGGACGAGGCAGGCCGCGGCCGGGTTGCCCTTGAACGGCTCCGCCGTGAAGGCGTCCACCTGTGACAACGACCACACAGCGACTATAACGCCACGTCATGCTCATGCCTCGTGCAAATCTAGAGGAGAAGGGCGCTTCTAGAGAGTGTAGGGCAGTGCAGTACTGAGCACGGCGTACGGGATGCCACTCTTGGCCATTCTCGCGGAGACGAACGCTACTGGCCGGGGCTCGCCGCCGGCGGTGGCTGCGCGTTGGCGGAGCCCGGCTCGTCACGAAGGCGCTGCAGGTTCTTGAGTTCGCAGTGGGTTGCGCCGAGGGACCGGCGGGCAACAGACGCTGCGGTGGCGGGCGGCGGACGCGGCGGCAACTGAGGGTGGGCTGACGAGGCTGCTGCTGGTGGTGGCGGCCTCCGACGGACATCCTCCCCCGCGAGCCTCGCCCGGCAGGTGGCGCGTGGCGGCCTCCGGCGCTGACCCCTCCCCGGCGCTCGAGCGGTTGGGGGAGCTTCGCGGCAGGGGGAGCTCGGCGGCACTGGAGCTTTACGATGGTAGCTCGGCGTCGGCGGCGGCGGCGGGGCGAGCTCGCCACAGCGCGTGGCCGCAGCTCCTCGCCGGCGGCGGAGCCGAACGCGGCAGGCGGCGGTGTTGTCTGTTGGAGATGAGAGGGAGAGAGAAGAGATGAATGTATGACACATGGAGCCCACTGACGCTTCCCTATATATAAAGAGCCTAGTTTTACAGAGTGTATTGATTACCCCTTCTTTTGAGATGTTTTTTTATCTTTTATCTAGTTCATTGTTCTTTAAATTTAACTAAAATTTTAGCCAGTCTCGGGCAGAGCGGCCCCCTTAGTCCCCGGCCTGGCTGTTCGACGATCGTCGATCAACACCGTGAACTCAACACGACCGTATGACGAGTCGCGCAGGCCCGCCCTGCTACAGGCCGCGGTGCAGGGGGCATTGCAAGCAGCGTCGCGCTGCACGCTCGCTGAGTCGCTGTGCCCCCTATCCGTGCGGTCAACACGGACGGCACCCGGCCACCGGGCTATCCTCATCGCACGGCTCACGCCAGAGCGGTCAGGAGGGGCCTGACGCCCTGACCGCCCGCGCGAGTCCCCTCACCTCCCCAATCCCCCGCCTGCCGAGCCCAAACAAGCCAGTGCGGCGCGGTCCTGTCCTTGTGGTTTGACTGACCACGACGCGACCAACTCCATTCCGGCATTCCGCCACCGCGCAACCGGCACCGAGTCCCAAGCACCCAACCATGCTCGCCCGCCGCCGCGGGTGAGGCGAGGTGAGCCGCCCGGCCCGGGACGCCCCCGTCCGCGTGCCCGCCGCCGCCGACATGGATCCGTCGTCCGAGAAGCTCGAGCGCCGCAGCCGCTACCTCAGCTCGCTCATCCGCCGCACCAAGCTCGGCGCCGCCCCGGCACCCGCTCCCCCTCCTCCTCCTCCCAAGCCGGAGCCCGCCGTTGTGAAGCGCGAGGAGACCAAGCCGGAGCCTGCCGTTGGGAAGCGCGCGGAGAAGGCCAAGCCGACGCTAGCGGTGGAGGAGGAGAGGAGCTGATGTCGCGGCCGCCGGCGGTGAAGAGGCGCCCTAGTCGACGAGCGGCGGCGGTGCGTCCTCCTCCCACGCACGGCCGCTCCCTCGAGGCGCAGCTGCGGGCGCTCCAGGCGGATCCGAAGCTCCCTCGCGCGGCGGCCCGCGGAGCTCCCCACGCCGGCCATGGAGGAGCTCGATGCGGCGACCTCGCCGGCTATGGAGGCTCCATGGGTCGACGAGCGGCAGCGGTAAGTCCTCCCGCGCGGACGAGCGGCTTCGGCTCGGACGAGCGACGGCAGCGGCGGCTTCGGACGCACATGAGATGGGTCGAAGAGAGAGCGAGCTATCTTTGCGTCGCGGTGAGAGGGATAACGGAAGCCGGAGCCCGAGGTGGCGGCATGGAAGCCGAAGCCGGAGCCCGCCGTTGGGGAGCGCGAGGAGGAGGCCAAGCCGGCGCGGGCGGTGGAGGAGAAGCGGCACGGGTGGAGAGGAGGGCAGGGGCGGCGGCGTGGCTGCAACCCACGGACCCACCCCGTTCGCCGCCCTTCTCTTCCGCCGGTTCGGCATCTCCCCCGGCGTTGCCGTCGGCGAGGAGGCCTCCATCATCGATGACGTCGAGGAGGAGGAGGAGGAGGAGGAGGATGTGGAATTGTGGATGCGACGGAGGAGGCTCGGCTCGGCTCGGCGCGGGAGGGAGGGAGGTGGCGGCCGTGGTGACCCGCGGCCGCCCTCCCACGACCGCAGCGGCGCTAGCCCGCCGCCGCCCGCCGGCGCGGCAGTAGAGGAGGCAAGGCGGCGAGGCTGCACGGGGAGAGGAGGAGGCGAGGCGGGGGGCCGGCGCGAGATGGAGGGGATTGTATCGGGGTGCGGGACAGGTTGGGAGGGGGGCAGTAGGGGAAAAAGTAAGTAGAAGTCCCAGCAAGTCATCAAAATGGAGCTTATGGACTTATGGGGTAGGGACTAGAGTTTAGTCTATTTTAGTCATTCTGTTTGACAATTTTTTTGGACTAAAAGGGACTAAAGTTTAGGTGGCTAGAAAAGTCAGGGTAACCAAACAGGGCCTAATTGCTGTCATTTTAGTTACTCAATCTGAAATCGCATCTTGTTTGCTTCATAAGGCAATCATCGTCCA
>OAMR01000450.1:604025-625876 GCA_900205405.1 Echinochloa crus-galli | reverse complement strand
GCGGCGGCGCGCGGGTGGAAGCCCGTCGGGTACGGCACGCCGACGTCCATGGGGTCCAGCCGGTCGGCCTCGATGGCGAGGCGGGTGACGTTGGCCATCCCCGGGCGGACCACAAAGTTGGTGCCCCACCCGTCGGCGCCGTACCGCCGGAAGTCCCACGTGATGCGCCCCAGCGTGATGAAGTGGTCCCACCCGCCGGACCTCTGGAACGCCGTCTGGTTCGTGAGCCACCGGAGCAGCCGCGTGCCCGCCCTGTCGCGGTCGGCGGCAGTGGAATTCTCCCCCCATAGGTGGCTGCCGATGTCGAGGCCGACGTAGAACGGGATGTAGAACGCGGTGGCCAGCGACGGGTCGGTGGTGCGGCACCGGTGGGAGAGGAGGCGGCGGTGGACGATGACCTCGAGCTGGAACTGGTCGGTGTTGTGCCAGCTGTGCAGCGACACGTTCCGGGTGACGTTGAAGAAGACGGGCAGCGTGGCGGCAGCCTCGCCGAAGCCGCCGTTGGTTAGGTACGGGCAGAAGGAGTACCAGGGCCACAGGCTCTCGCAGTCGTCGACGAGGTCGTGGTTGAACTCCGGCGGGAGGTCGTAGACGTAGACGAGCCCGGCCTCGCACGCGCCGGCGTCGACGGCGCCGTTGGGCCAGGTGGTGTTCCTCCGGCCCGGAGGCGGAAGGAACCGGGAGCTGGGGGAGCCGAGGAGGATCCAGAAGAGCACGAGCTGGACGGCGAGGAAAGCGAGGAGCAGCACGGAGCCGCGCAGCAGTGCCGACACCGGGGATGGTGCGGCGGCATTGAGCGGCGATCCCGGCTGCGAGGGGGGCTTTGCCGGCGATCCCGGTGACTCGGGCATTTGGGGCTCGTGCGGATGAAACGAGTGTGAAAGTGCAGTGGCCACTGCACTACAAACAGACTACACAGTGCTTCGGGGTATTTCTGAATTCTGAGGGGAAGGCAGAAAAATGCAAGGGTGGAATTCGCCAGTCCCGTAAGAGTGGATCTGAAGGAAGGTATGCGATCAGTAGCTTCTGATGACCGTGGATAAAATAAATTATAGAATACTAGTAAACAATCGAGGCCGGCAAGCGGTGCATGGTTTGGCCGTTTGGGACTTTGGGCACTTCAACGAGTAGTAATATTGCAAACTTGCTACTGTGCGTGGTTAATCCTGTCAGACAAATACTGTCATCGCCTCGCCGGAGATCTCAAAAAATATTGGGACTGACTTCAGAGAGGTCATATGGTCCTATGACTTTTTTTCTTTCTTTTGTTTCTGTCACGAAGCTTGGGGTCCCAAGGCACAGAATTGCAGATTATTATCCCTATGGGCATGTACAGCCCGGCGCTTGGTCCCGTCGCTAGACGGGAAATTTTGCGAGAAGCCCCCTGCACCTTCGCTAGACCATCGCCTCTCTCAATGAAACCAGCGCCAGTCACCAGCCATCAACCAGCCAGCAGTGCTTTTCTCTCAGTAAAAACCAGCGCCAGCCACCAGCCAAACGATCAGGGCAAGTAAGTTTGTATATATTAAAAAAGAGAAAAAAAAAACCTACTCCTTCGCCCCCTCTTCTTTTTCTACCTCATCACACAGAATGAGACATACGGAGTACTCCGTAGTATTTGTCCTTTTTGGCACTCGAGATGAGGGCAGAGCACATGCTGTAGCCTATAGCTCGACATCGTAAGACTATCTTCAACAATGGTGACCTAAACACAAGACTCATCCATCGATTTAGGTCTTGCACAGTAAAAGAGTGGCCACCCAAAAACTTGCCATCTCCAACAGCCGACGCATGAAGACCACGGCGCGGGAAGCAACTCTCCAGCGCGCCAAAACGAGAGAGGAAAGAGAAGAGGACGACGCCACCAGGATTTCGCCGGCGCGCCGCTGCTGCTTCCGCTCCGGCCGACGCCGTGCCGCCCGACCGCTTCATGCCCCTGACCGGATCCGGGACCTCCCCAATCCTCGCGTGCCGAGCCCAAAGAAGCCAGTGCCGCCGCGGGTGAGGTGAGGGGAGCTCCGAGGCGAGGTGAGCCGCCCGGCCCGGGACGCCGCCGTCCCCGTGCCCGCCGCCGCCGACATGGATCCGTCGTCCGAGAAGCTCGAGCGCCGCAGCCGCTACCTCAGCTCGCTCATCCGCCGCACCAAGCTCGGCGCCGCCCCGGCCCCCGCTCCCCCTCCTCCTCTGCCCGAGCCGGAGCCCGAGGTGGCGGCACGGAAGCCGGAGCCCGAGGTGGCGGCATGGAAGCCGAAGCCGGAGCCCGCCGTTGGGGAGCGCGAGGAGGAGGCCAAGCCGGCGCGGGCGGTGGAGGAGAAGGAGAAGCGGGAGGTCAAACAGGAGGATGGGGCCGACGGGAAGGGGAAGCAGATCAAGGGGAAGGACGGCGGGGCCCCGAAGGAGGAGGGCGGCAGGAAGGTTTCGGTGCGGGTGCGCGCGGCCGACATGCCGCTGCCGCTGCAGCGCCGCGCCGTCCGGCTCGCCTACGAGGCCATCGCCGCCATGCCGCGGCTCGACAGCAAGCGCCTCGCGCTCGCGCTCAAGAAGGTATGCCACATTGCCACCCAAACATCGATCGGTAGTCAATTTCTATTGGGAAGGTAGGGTACTACAGGTTCGAGGGCGCCGTTATCATTTATTGCGTGGACCTGGTACATGATGCGGCCGTGCCGATGCTGATTGTGGTGATGTGGGTGTGGATTTGGATTTGATTTGGGGCAGGTGTCACGAATGCTGATGGAGTTGTAGGAGCACAAATGTGTGGGGTGTGGCTAGTCCCCACATTTGCTAGTCATAAATTCATAACTCAAGACAAACCTTGTTGAGAGGGGTTTAGAATCAGAGATCTAGTTTTGATATTCACTTTGCTCGTTTTTTTAGATCAAATGGGATTCCTGGATGTGCTTGCGTGAGGGATTTAATTAGATTTATAGGCAGACATGGAGCCACAGCCACATGTCTGCTTGTGTTGCTGGCTTCTTCACAGTGTAATTGATTTGCTAAAATTACATACCGCTATGTAAATCCTTCTTGTTGCATGCTATTTTTGACTGGGCTAGTTTGCGCTACTACACTAGAGATAACCTAGACAAAAAAAGGGAAGACAATGGTCTGGAAGCTAGTCATGAAATGCCATGTTTGCATCTTAGGCTAACTTTAGCTAGTAAAGATACACGATTGTGATGCAGCATCTATTTGAACAATTGAAAGGGGCACGTTGAGGACACTGACAATATTGATATTTCTTTCTATTTGGGATGCGCATTTTGGTCCCTACTTAACCAGATGTACCACAAATCCAACTGCGACATCTGTATCTATGTAGCTATCATACCTGTTTGTGTGGGCCTACGGCATTCAGTATATGTTAATTGTGGAACTAGCTGATAGGTTAGTCTTGCTATTGCACGCGTGTTGAATAAATCTGGTTTCCTCTTTATGGCCTCCTTTTATGAGGCACTGCTCTTGCACCCTTGTTGAAGTGACGCTTTTATAAGGGGATGTGAAAACCTAAAGGATAAATGCTGAAATTAGCGCCCATTGACTGTTCCTGGTAGTCCTATTCACACCCGGCACCGCCAAATTTTTTTCCCCTGAATGTTCTTGCTTAATATGGTCAGGCAAAAGAAAGACAACAAGTGAGAATTTGCCAAATTGTTGTATATGTGTATCTCTTTTATAATATGGCCTGATAATTATAACCATAATAACTATGACTATTAGCTTCATGTAATCTGTAAGCCAGCTGAATAAAATAAATCTGGGTACTATAACTTGTTCCATGTAGGGTTAAACAACAGGATGATGTGTTCCAGAACAGAGGCTGTGCATATTAGCTTATTACCCTGGCATTTGGTATGGCATTACTTAGAAACTGTACAAAATGAATTGCTCTCTGAATGTTCTCACTTAATATGCTGAAATCTGTGTATCTCTTCTATAATGTGGCCTGATAACTATAAGCATTACTCTGACTATTAGATTTATGTAACCTGTAAGGCAGCTGAATGAAAAAAATCTGGGTCCAGTAACGTGTTCCATCTAATCTGCTGGTTACAACAGGATGGTGAACATAGGCTGTGCATATTAGCTGATTGTTTAACCCATGCATTTGGTATGAAATTGCTTAGTTACTCTACAAAACGAATATTGCATGACGTATATAGGTTATAACTGAATGATACTCCCATCTTGCAGGAATTTGACACAGCATATGGTCCTGCTTGGCATTGCATTGTCGGAACAAGCTTCGGATCCTATGTGACACACTCATTGGGAGGTTTCTTATACTTCTCAGTGGACAAGGCCTATATTCTTCTCTTCAGAACTGCTGTTGAGCCATTAGGTCACCCACAATGAGGGGGCATGAACCAGTCTACTAGCTAGTGTACTATGTATTCGACATTTAACTGCAGAAGGTTTAAGGAGAGTAGAACGATCATCGCCCCCCTTGCAAATATGTAGGAATCAACCTGCTGTAACTATCTTCCATGTACTATGCACTAATCTGCCATGTAAACCTTAACATTAGCTTTCAGAGCTATTGACTCGGTTCTTTGGTGCGAGGGAAATTTTCTTTCGCATCCTGTAATCTGTGACCTTGGTTTGTCTTGGAATCAGTATGATCTCTGAGCTTGTAACCTGTGCTGGCCAACCTTGAGGATGTGAGATTCGGTCGATGGTGATAGATGCATCAAGCAAATATAACTGTTCTGATGAATGCTGTCTACTTGGTCTGCTGCTGCACCAGTTTTTCAGATTCAGAATGTCTGGAATCACGTGTTAAGAAACACATGGACTGATGGTTCGATTTAAAATTATTTGTAAATTCTATGTCACTAAAGACTTGTATTTACATCTGATCTGCATTGGCATCATGGAACTGAACTGATGGGGGAAAGATATATGAGTGCTCATCATTCATTTCAGTTAATACTTACGGAGTACTCCGTAATACTGTACTAGTATTTAACAAGCAGCACTCATGCAAGCTGCATTTCCTAGCTATCCCTATCACATATAAAACAAATGCTATTGCTGTATAAAATCTAACTAACTGAGGCAATGAAACGTTACCCCATGACCGCCGAAATCAAGAACAGCACGGATCGGTCTGCAGGTCACAACATTCAGGAATCAGCTCTGAGATCATCCAAACTGTCTTAGAACAGCGCAGCCATAGGCACCACCGATGCGACCACGCGCCAGACGCCCCAGAACTCGCCCCTCCTCGACGAGGCACCACCATGGTGGTGCTCGTGCGTCGCCGGCGGCGGCGGCGGCGCTTCCACGACTGCATTGCACGCGCACGAGCATTCAAATGTCAGATGGCACGGCCCGATCGGTGCGCCGCAGAGGGGATCGGGGATTCGGGGCGGGTGTAATAACGCAACGCCGGAAGCTACAGATCGAACTGACCTGGCTCGTGGGCGGGGGTGGCGCCGGCGCGGCAGCCGACGGGGAGGCCGCAGCGGGCGGGGAGCCTGAACATCTGGTCCCGGGTGACGTTGAAGGTGGCGAGGAGCTCCGGGTCGGCGAAGAGGCGGCAGAGGCAGGGCATCTCGGCGGCGGCGGCGTTGTGCATGGCGGTGCAGCACGTGTTGGAGGGGTGGTTGCCGGTCTTGAGGTACGCCGTGCACGGCAGCAGCGGCTCCAGGCACGGCAGCAGGTGCTCCGCCGGCACGCCGTCCGGGGCGCCCGCCGAGCCCGGGGCGCCGCCGGCCGCGGCGGCCACGCGGGTGGAGACGGAGGCGGGGACGGAGACGAAGACCAGGAGGAGGTGCAGGAGGAGCGCGGCGAGGCGCGCGCACCGGCGCATCGTCGTCGTCGCTGCTGGCGCGGGCTTCGGAACGAACGATCGCGGACGTTGTGAGTGAGCGACGATGCGAAGGGAGCTGGACGGTCGATCTGCTGGGCCCACCCTGAACGTTTGACCTGTCAAACCCCTGGCTGCGCGCGCGCGCGAGGTTCGGTGATTTTGCCAGGTCACCAGGATCACATATCGACCTCGGCGCGCTCGCTGGGTTCACAGCCCGGGCTTCCGGCCTTCCGCGGCGCGGACATCACGGAGGTCTGCCGGAAGGCGTGCAAGTACGCCATACGCGAGGACATCAATCATATCGAGCGCCAGAGGAAGTCCAAGGAGATCGCGGCGGCGGACTGCGGTTGAGGGACCTGCTGCGACGGCCGGCGCCCACGAGGACGACCTTTATCTTCTGATCTCTGACGTCTCTCATTCGTATCCAGTTAGTCGACCCTAATGTCCAAACTACATAGACCTTTAAAAGGTATCGACTTTCTGCACGCGAAACAACATGTATAGCAACAAAAGAAATGAAAACAGTGCCTATAAATGTGGCATGAACATGGAGAAATCAACAATAGAAAAGAAACGAACATGGAGACAATCAACAGGAAGACTCAACCTACAAATACAAAGTAACACCAATGATTCAAATAAATAAAGGCTCCCTCAACCAAGTGTAGCTTGACAACACCTGCCAACTAGCAAGGTACTTGCAAGCCTTTCTAGCACAGCACAAATGGGAGTCTCCAATTTCCAGCTATCACAAGCAACAATACAACCTATATCGACGAAACAAGAACCCAGAGCACATGGCAGATTCACTAGTAGGTCGAACACTGAAATGTAGTTTCTGGGCACATAGATCATCTTTACTGCCCATCTCCAGACTCGCCTTTGGGAGCCTCCTTGATTTCTTCGGTGGCATCCTCCTAGAACCAGGCAAATGGAATTTGAGTATATAGGATGACTCCAGGAAAAAAAGGATGTGACTCGAAATAAGATAGGATGAAGGAGATACCGTGATGTCTGAAGTCCACAGGGTCAAGTTATCACGCAGAAGCTGCATGATCAGAGTGCTGTCCTTGTAGGATTCCTCGCTCAGGGTATCCAGCTCTGAGATGGCCTCATCAAAAGCCTAGAACAATCAAAGCAGAATAAGTGACTGAATATTTAAGACTGGAATATAGCTCTACTACATTGGAAAAGGGCAACCACTGAGTTCTCAAAATAATTTAATGGCAGAAAGGAGGGTCCACTCAATGGCAAATCTTTACTGGATCAAGAATACTCAACAGAGGAATGCATTGTCAGTTGCTTGTGCTCATCCTTTTGGCTCATCACTTGTCATTTGATCTAAATTTTGCTTATATATTAAGAAACTTTTATTTAGTTGATCATGATGCACTATCACCTAATTTGCTCACACTGTCCATAAGCACATTCCTGATGGATTGCACTAGTTTTGAACTTTTGATTAAACCCAAGCCAAATTATTTCGTAACAGTTGTTTGAACAGTGAACTGCATTATTTCGTAAGGGCCATAAGTCCACATAGCTCTCATTCAGTTCATATTTTCATAAGGATTGAAATGAAGAACAGTACACAATTCATGTAGTGGATCAAGAAATCAACCTGCTTGGCAAGATTGCAGGCACGGTCAGGAGAGTTGAGGATCTCGTAAAAAAATACTGAGAAGTTGAGCGCCAGCCCAAGCCTAATAGGATGAGTGGGGGCCAACTCTGCCAGTGCAATATCCTGAAAGATTTTACCAGAATAAGTATCAGCAACACACTACACTGGATGATGAATTGGCCATATGTAAAATATAATGACCCAGTCAGAAAAATTTAAGATTATGACTATAAAATGCAGGACAAGGAAATAACCTGAGCAGCTTTGTATGCCACCATGGTGTTCTCAGCTGCATCCTTCCTCTCAGATCCAGTTTTAAACTCCGCAAGGTACCTGTTACATTCAACCAAAATGACACAGCAGTGCCAAAAAAAAAAACAAATTTTAGAAAATTGTCATGCTGATATTAATACCTGTAGTAGTCACCCTTCATCTTGAGGTAGAAGACCTTGGACTCTGGAGCCGTGGATGAGGGGACAAGGTGGGAATCAAGGAGCTTGAGAATTCCATCACAGATCTTGGTGAGTTCAACTTCTATCTTGCTACGGTAGTCCTTGATAAGAGTGACACGGTCCTCGTTGCCACGTCCCTCTTCCTTCTGCTCAATGGATGATATGATTCGCCAGAGCACGACGGCCCCAATGACATTCTTGTAAGCAACTGACAGAAGGTTGCCTCCTCTACAGTAAGCCTCCTCAGAATCAACTGCTTAGCCACCTTCCCCATGAATTCAACCATCTCCTCATACCTCTCAGCCTGCTCTGCAAGCTTAGCCATGTAAACATTTTCCTCACGGGAAGCTCAGCAGGAGCGCCATCTTCACTGTTTATGGTTTCTAACAGTCCACCAAGGGTCAAACTGGAGGATTTTAAGGAAAAACAATGGTGAGTTAAATGCTAATTACCACACCAAAAAGAAACAGTAGTGAAGCAACCTGTAAACTTTGTATCTTACAAAAAATCTCGTATTTAACCAAGAAAGGATAAATTATTGGGAAGGAAGATCAAATTTGGAAGGCACAAAGTGAGAGAAGAAAAACATCAAATACACTAAAGCAACGGATGGATCCATCTCAAATGAACTACATGAGTCCGCACACAACTGCATCTGAATAAACATTGTAAATAGGTATACAAAAAGGATCATGTTTGCTTAATAAACTTAACAGTAGCATGAAAAAAAAACAGTACTAAGTACTAACTGATCGTTAATAGCAGAAATCAACACGTCAGCTATTCCTCAAGTTATTAAGTTATTGTGTTTAAACATATAATCCTTTCCCTTTCTATGGGAATGAGAAAAGTCTTTACAACCATAGTAAGGGCTCAAATAAAATGCTTACAGACACATGGGGATTTGACAAATACATGGCACAACATCACTCAAGACGAAAATGCATGCTGCTCTCTTGGCAGTTGGCACAAATATTTCAAGGAAACTTTATACAATAGCTGATCGTGTGTAATTTAAGAGGTACATCGCAGACTTGATAGCTACCCAAGGAACTACTGCAACCCCTTCAATCCTATCTCACTTAGCTTATCTGTCTCCCCAGAAGTACATATGCTCCTGCCCAGAGTCTCCCACAACAAATGTAGTAAAGAACCATGATTTGGCCACCTGATATTAGATATGCAGGTTATCATGACGCTGCTTGGGAGGTAGGCTCGCTATTTTTCACAAACTTTGTCACCCACATTGGCCACCTCCATTCTTATCACTATCTTTATCCTTGTCCTTCTTAGGAGGAGGGGGGGGCATTAGGCATGTTCAGAAAGAACGAGGTCGACAGCAGAGACAGTGAGACTTGGACCTGATCCCTGCCCAGTCTCACCGGTGCCAACCCCCTCCGTTGCCCTGGTGGCGCGCCTGCAGCACGCCGCTGGAACGGACGAATGTAGAGCTCGTACAGGCGGCGAAAACCGCCGAACGAGAGGACGACCATGCGAAGCGTATGCTCGGGGAATCGAAGGTTGGCCCACTCACGCACGCACGCCGCCTCCCACAGCCGCTCGTCCCGCACCAGCTGCCGCCAGGCGTGGCTGACGCATCCGGCGGTCGCCAGCGTCCGCGCCTCCGCCCGCATCAGCACCTCGAACACCAGGTCCTCCCCGAGATCCGGCACCCTCGCCTGCTCCTCCCCTACTCCTGCATCAGCATCCGGCGGCGGCTGCTCGGCCTCACTTGCATCCGGCGCCGACTGCTCCCCCTGCGTCGGCGGCGCTGCATCCTGCACGGACGCGGACGAGGACGAGCACTCCCCCACCCCGCTGGAGCTGGGGGGCGGCTCCTCCGTCCGCTGCTTCTTACTCGGCTCACTCGAGCCGCCATCCCCCGCGGCAGCGGCGGCCGGTGCCCGCTGCTGGTCGCCCCCGCCCGACGAATCCGAGCGGCACTTCATGGCTGGAGATCAGCCCGAGCCCCCTTGCTCGTGGATCAGCCGCTGCTTGCGAGGAGGAGCGGATGAACCTGCGGGAAGCAGGGCAGTTTATCTATCTACACTGGAAGATTCGAGCTCGACGGCATCAGCACTGGAAACACACCCCGATCCGCACCCAAGGAATTCCATTCCCCCCAAACCTCGCCCAGAAACCAGCGCAGATTCAACCGGTTAAGCTCAAGGAAGCTCAAAACACACCAGATCTGGCTCGATCCCACTACCAATGCGCGGAATTCGGTGTTCAACCAAGAAATTTGAGGGAAACGGCGGAGGAATTGAGGGGGAGCACAGTAGTGTGTACCTTGGGCGCCGCTGCTGGTTTCCCCCTTTTCGAATCGAGGGTGAAATGTTTCACGCTTTCAGCTTTCTGTTTCCTGCTCTCTCCACGGAGGCTCCCCAGACAGTATAAGAAGGCGGACTCCCGCCAATCGCACCTCGACACGCGTCCCTACCCCCCACGCGGCACGCTGACCTCACCGGTCAGTGCATGTCTCGGTCCCACGGTGTCATTGGGGGTACGGGTGAACCGGGTCCCAGCAGCGGTGGACCCTACCAGTGTTACGGTGAGGAGGCGGTCCCGTGGGGTCAGCCTGATGAGTGATGAACTGATGACCGAAACAGAAGCACAGCCTCCTGCAGTCCTGCTGCTCAGCTCTGACGCCGTCACGCGCCGGAGTGCGGGACGGCGACAGGCCGACAGGCAGAAAACGGCGTCGTGCTCGGCGTCGAGTGGGCCAATGAATCAGCCAGCCAGAGGGGCCGGGCCACGTGACGGCTGCGCCGTGCCCACGACGGCTGCCGACTGCTTGTCTGCTGGGTGGGGGAGGTTGGCGTCATCGCCGGATTAGAGACAGGGCCTGAATGCCTGATCAAACTAAGCCCGGTTTAAATTTACCAGCAACATGAGGCCCAATACCAGCCCAATAGCTTCTGGCCGCAAGGTTAGCCGAGCTCCCCATTTTCTTGCTACTTATTTTTCTTGAGACTTCGTTGCAGTTCCTCTGATGCAAAGATGGTGGAAGCCATTGCCACAAGGTACGATGTGGCTGCCTAGCTGGTTGAAGGGTAACACAAGGGGGAGCATGGCAAACACCCTGCCGCGAGTAGTGCTGGATGGCACGAACAGCTCGGAAAGGGCAATGATAGTGGTGCCCATGGGCCATGGCCACTTGATAGGGTCTGTCAGTTGCAAGGGATCAAAAGCCTTCCTTTTTTTCCCAGCCACACCCCCATTGATCATGTTGTTGAGAGCTGAGAGGCAGAAGTCCAAATTAGTCGCTAGAGAAATGATGGCTTGTAGACTCGGAGATACAGAAGAAAACTCCCCGCGCGTTGCCGCGGGAATTTGTTAAACAAAATTTTAAAGTGAGATGTAAAAGTATAAACACCAAAGTGATTGCATTGCAACGTTCTTTAGTAAAGATTATACATAGAAGTATGACTGATCATACATGTAATTTCTACTCCTATGATTTGTAATTGCTACACACAAAAATGTGATCACAGAAAATCGGTTGAAGAATAAATAGATGGTCTAGTGGATAATGACATGGCTTATAGCGGATAGTGATATGGCGCGTAGTGGATGATGACGTGGAATGGTTGCACGTTGAGAGAAATCCAACCATGCTTGTTAATGGGTACCAATTATATAGGTTATATATATATATAGAGAGAGAGAGATGACCATTTTGTAGGGTCCAGAGATTAGTTTTTATGGAAGGGAATTCCACTAAGCAATGACACTAGTTGAACCATTGGCAGCTAGAACCACAGCTAAATTAGATACATATTCCAGCCAAAGCAAGGAACTGAATGAGGAGGAGCTAACAACAAGAGAGTTGAGACAGATCATAGCCATTTGATTTCATGAAAGACGCAAACTCAAAGTCATACGAATTTTTTCGATGCATCAGAAATTCCAACGCACCGAACTTTACTAATTTCATCCATTTGACTCTTCTTTTAAATGAATCCAATTCATTTGATGATGGTATTTGCTTAAAGGTGAGGAGATTTTGCGAGGCTGGAGCATCATCCCCTACCGGCCTATCACGCGGATCTCCCGCGTACAGTCAGCCGTGCAGAGAAACTCGAAGGAAACGCCCACAGTTGTGTCGCCGCTGGATCCAGCGCAGCAAATCGTCGCCAAAATCAAACGCTCGGCATTTCCGCCCCACCAGCCTCTCATCTGGCCGCACCAGCCATCCAATCCACAAGTGGCTCCCGGCCTTCTAGAACCCCGCCCTCCCAGCCGAGGCGGAAGCACGCTTCCCATCCGTCGCGACGCCCCCACCCAAACCCAAACCCCCGCACCAACCCCCCTCGCTCGCGGTCGCGGCCGCGGCCGAGCCCAACCGCTTCCCCTTCCCGGCCTCCCCTCGCGCGAGCGAACTGCGGGGGGAACGATGGCGACGTCGCGCGGAATTTCGGGGGGCAAGGCAAGGAGACGGGAATTTTCAGTAAGTTTATTTTGGACTGGAGCTGTCCTTAGCAATACAGTCCATGTCATTGTATCAGGCATGGTTTTCCTTGTTCTCATTCATGGTGGTCCAGCTGCTGCAACGATGCCCCCAAAACCTCTTCTAAAATCCCTTCAGTATGCTGTAACGTGGGGGTCGCGCTCGCGTGGGCGTGGCTGGCCGCGGCGGCCTGGAGGAAGGACGGCGGCAAGGTGGTCATGCGCACCGCCGTCCACAGCCTCACGGCGTACCTCGCCGTCGTCAGCGTCTTGTGCTTCTGGGGGAAGCACTTCTTCTGGGGCGTAGCGCTCGCCGTTGGCGCCGGCCTCCACTTCCTCTACGTCATGTCTGTGCTCGATAGGTACAGCTCACGCAGCCTCACAATAACACCAAGTTCTCAATTAGTCTGCAAAAATTGTCTATTCGATCCAATTTGAGATGAACTTGGACTCTGAATAAGTTGAGATTCTGACACCGATAGGGCAATTGAATTTCTGCCAATAAATTGCAAATTAGAAAGATTTATTCACAATTCCTCACCATCTTAAATGCAAATCTGAACAATCGCCCCACAAGTTGTGCTGATCCCGTAAGGAGGTTGTTGATTCATATCTCTATCAAAGCCCTTTTCCAAGAGTTGTCTGCACATGCTGCCATATCTGTACGGCTGCATTTGTGTGCCATAACAACAATCTTTATTGCCTTTTCCATTGGTATGTTCTTTTGGTCTGCTTGATTTGAGTGGGGAAAGGAACATTTTTTAGCATAGGTTTGTGCTAAATTACGTATTAGGATTACATCTTCCAGATCAGCCAGCTAAAATGCTGTTTGAAATTTAATTTCAGTGTAGTTGTATGAAGGGAGCACTGGTAGGCAAAGGAGTGAGGGGAGAGTTGTTCAGTCCTTAGTGTTCTGGTCAGATCACTGGTGTGAACTGTGCACTGTCAACTGCAGGATACTGTGTGCGGAACAATGTTCTAAAATTGGTAACTCATATTTGTTTGGCCACTCAGCCACTTGTTCTAATCACAAAATAAGTCCATCAAAGTTTTTTCCTAAGTGGAACCTTTTGAATTCTGGCCATTGTTATTTAAAAAATTATATAGATTGGTAGCACAAGATTGACATTACCAAATTCATTATGAAAGCTACTTTTATAATTTATAATATATGACTGTTTTCGTTTAAGATAATATATTTTAGGAAAAAGTCCATTTTATTCCCCTAGCCTATTCACTTTGTTCATCCTACACCCTAACCTAAATGTTGGCTTAATTTAATTCCTCCTCCTATTCAAAGTGGATTAAATTAGCCCCTAAACAAAATTTAGTGCCTGATTCGCCTACGTGGCATGGTGCTGCGGAATATGACGATCAGGTGCTACGTCAGTTGCGGCCGCTTCACAGCAGCAGTTTCGTTGGCTGAGGAGATGGAGAGAAGCGGTGCCACACCTGACAGGGTGACGTTGGTCACCGCCGTGACTGCTTGCTCCAGAGCAGGAGGCCTGAGCTTGGGAAGGAGGATTCAGGCATACATGGATACGGTCTTTGGATTCAGCCTCCCAGTGGCAAATGCGCTTCTGGACATGTACACAAAGAAGTGGAGAGTCCACGTCATACATGATTACATGGCATCAAAATAAGATTTGACCGGTCAAAACCATGCCACGTAGGCGAAACAGGCACTAAATTTTGTTTAGGGGCTAATTTAATCCGCTTTGAATAGGAGGAGGGATTAAATTAGACCAACATTTAGATTAGGGTGTAGGATGGACAAAGTGAATAGGTTAGGGGAGTAAAATAGACTTTTTCCTATATTTTAAGAGATATTGGTAGTCAATATATCTAAAGTTTGACTTGGGACAAACCTAGATGGACTTAAATTTGTGATCGGTGGAAGCATGTTATAACTTATAAGCATCCTGATCATGTGGTTTATCAGAAATATATTATCACTTATCAATCAGGGCATGTTCCTTTAGCTGTCTAGTAGAACACACTTAAAAACACCATCATAGTAACAGTTGAAGACAATTATGGTATCTAGTTCTGAAACCTTAATACCTGATTTGCTTTAAGAAGAAACGGATAATTCTGCTGTTGGATTTCTAGTTAAACCATGTCATGTGTGGCAGGTCTATCAACAACAAGGCCCATGTGCATGGGGCACGGCTATGACAAGTTGCAGCAGTGTCAATAGCTCCTAGGATGAAGTATATTATCTTCATCTACAAGCACATTATCCCTCAGTTTGATCCCCTGCTATCTTGAATCGTTTCTTCGGTTCCCTTAGTTTTCTCTGTTATCCCCACCTATATATAAGGCGCCAAGAGTCTTGACTTTGGATCCAAGAAAGGGTCAAAGTTTTGTCCCTCCCTCTTTGCACCAGCCACCTCCAGCTGAACAACACCACATCTCCTGGCTATTGAGGACCATGGCTGAAACCTCCCAACCAACACACCTGTCATACATGTTCTCTTCGAGGCCTCATGACAAACCATGCATATATCTTGGAGCAGAATTTACTCCTTTTATCTTGGTTGTTGGCCACTTTTGTCTGGCCTCTATAGTTTACTGAATTGTTGTGACCAAAGGTAAATTGTGCCTCTTGGAATTATAATAAATTGGGACCTCGGGCCATTTATTCTGAAACTTTAGACTTCAATTATGTGCTGAACTCACATAGAAACCATACCTTGTCTGTACATGTCAATACATTGTTGAAGCATTGCATACTTATTTATTTTGCATGGAAGTTAAGGGGTTCATTTTTCCTAGGTTTCCCTTCACAATGCTAGTACTTCAGAAGGCAGTAAGGATGGTATGGGAACTTCCTGATGTGATGAGAATTGCATATGCATTTGTGCTAGTCATGCTTTGTTGGATGGCATTGTGGTCCTTTGGAGTTTCTGGTATTGTTGCATTTGGCATTCCGAATGGTGGGCAATGGTGGCTGCTTTTGGTGAGCGGGCAAGTTTTTATCATAGTTCTATATCAATATTTAGTTAATTTTATATTATTTGGATTTTTTTATACAATTTCTCCTGTATCTGCAGATTTTTTCAGTAAGTTTATTTTGGACTGGAGCTGTCCTTAGCAATACAGTCCATGTCATTGTATCAGGCATGGTTTTCCTTGTTCTCATTCATGGTGGTCCAGCTGCTGCAACGATGCCCCCAAAACCTCTTCTAAAGTCCCTTCAGTATGCTGTAACAACTTCATTTGGAAGCATTTGCTATGGGTCACTTTTTACCGCTGCTATTAGGACTTTACGCTGGGAGGTTTGCCCCTTTACCTCCTCTTGTTATACTCTGTTGTTTAACTTCCTTTCTCAAGTTCTCATCATCTGTCTTTTTAACCCTTACTCCCTTGCTTTTATCAAACTACAGATCCGTGGAATTCGTTCTAAAATTGGCAGCAATGAGTGTTTGCTCTGCTGTATTGATTTTGTGTTTCATATTGTGGAGACGCTTGTTCGCTTCTTCAACAAATATGCATATGTACAGGTGAATGATGTTTATGTCTGCAGTAGTTTTCTAGATGTAGATCATGTCTATGTTAACAGTCTACATGTTGCACCTGTTTTCTGCTTATTATTTGTATATCTTCACTGGCGATCTTTTTCTTATTGATTTGAGATAAAAGGTTTAATTCATACAAGTCAAAGTAATTTTGTGTGCTTGGATGTGTTTTTACACAAATGCATGTGATTTGTTACCCAAACACTGGTTTGTATTGAAATGTGAGAACTTGTTATACTAACAATTTATCTCTATCTTCTTGCTGTGGAATGTTTACTACTGACATCATGTTCTCCAACAAATATCTCACATAGTTTTTTGATTCTCAGATAGCGGTCAACGGACAGAGTTTCAATCGCTCAGCTAGGGATGCCTGGGAGCTGTTTCAATCCACGGGGATTGAAGCACTTGTTGCTTATGACTGTTCGGGTGCTATCCTCCTGATGAGCACAATTTTAGGTGGATTAATAACTGGAACTTGTACAGGTGTTTGGACATATTTCAAACAAAGCGATAAAGCTGTTATGGTTGGTTCAACCTCTATGCTGATGGGCATGATACTGGTAAGTGCATGTATTTTTGTATGAATTTGTGTGGCTGAAGTAACTGAGAAAAAGACACCCATGTTAAGTTTTTTTTTTGTTAACTGTACAAAATTTTATTGGTTCATTCCCGTTCAAAATTTTCTGCATAGTTTGTTCGAGACTGAGACCTACTATATTTCACAGGTTGGACTTACTGTTGTGGTTGTGGAAAGTGCTGTTACATCAATATACATATGCTATGCCGAGGATCCCCTTTTGATTCAGAGATGGGATCCTGAATTTTTTGAGCAAATGTCAGAAGCACTACATGAGCGTCTGCAGTACCGAAGTTCACGAGCTCGCCAAGTACTGAATGGCCGGCTTGATCATTTACCACATACATCGAGTATTTGAACTTCATGTCAGATATTGCCCATTTCTGTGAATCCATCAAAACACAGGCAGGCATTTCCAGAAGAAGTTTTGGATCCCCCTGCCATTGAAATATATAGATGAAGGAAGATATTCTGAGCCATTGACATTTAGAGAACTGAAGCGCCGCCCCCAGCAATCTTTGGAGGCCTTCAGAAACAACAGAATATTTTCAAATCCCCAATGAGGCAGTACTATGTTCATGCTTAGGCCTTACTGTAATTCGTAGACTTCTGTGCTAAGATAAAGATTGTTAAATCCATTTCGAGATTTGTGGTGAGAGTGGTTACGGTTGAAAGATGAATTTATGAGGGTCAGTCAGTGCGGCAATGTGTTAGGATTTTTTCTTTCTTTTGTAGTCTTAGACCTACAGTATGAAAACGGAACAACATTTATCTTGCTTGGCCAGTTGTACAGGATATCATTGCTTAATCCTTATAATAGGTGGTCTAGCTGATCTGTCATGTTTGCATCTTTACATATGTGCTATCGATGCCTTCAGCTTACCTAAGCCATATCGGTATATGATTGGGTTGCAGCAGTGTTTCTGTTAAAATCTACTTTTGGGCGGCGCACACCGGTTGCTGGTTGCCGATGTTATCATCGCAAGACTGCAAGAGAGTGTGGTGGACGTCTTTCCACGATTGTTGTCGTGGTCTGTCGTATTAGGAATACTGATGATGGGCGGCTTATCCCTTATCTTACGGAGGAAAGAAACGAGTGTTTTCGAAAAGAATGTACTCCGTAGATCACGTGCGGAGCCGCGGAGGGATGAGCAGCAGCCGCAGCTAGCTGTGCCGTTCTGCGATTGATTGGTGAACCACCCGAGCAACTCAACGAACATGCTTCGCAGCATCAGTTTGTGCGGGTACGGCAAAGGTGATCTTGAAAAAGGGCAATCAACGAGCGTGTACCGCGCGCACATTTCTACTCGTACCGGACTTTTGCTACGTGCGTTGATGTTTTTTGAACGGATGGCGAAAGCTTATGCTTTCCCAAATTTTTATTAGAAGAAGAGAGTCGGCCCTGTTTATAAGGAAAACCGGGCCCGAAAACCCTACAACTTCGATCCGAAGACCGTACAACTTCGGTCCGAAGACCGTACAACTAGAGAGATATCGTACCATCTCATACAACTCCGGTCCATCGACCGCACAACTCAAGAAGAGGAAGAAACTCGGTGGGTTGGATTGGGACATCAACACGCACCGTTCTAAACAGCTCAAAACAACTTCAAAGGATGTGCCGGGTCGGATTGGGACATCGACCTAAAATCCGCTCAGTCGGATTGGGACGTCGACACGAGCTACCACTGCCATGGATTGAAACCTCTCTTCTTCTCTACTGCTTTTTTTACTGACCGCAAGAAGGAAAAACAAAGAGAAAGGACGAGAAAGAAAACACCCTCACACAAGCAGCCGGCGTCAAAGCACCAAGACGGAGAAGCCCGACGATACCGCTGCCTTTGCAGGAGACAAGTCCGCGCTGGAGATGACCGACATCGCCTTCACGAAGGACATATGACACATGAAGCGCCATCGACGTCGTCCCAAAGAGGGATAAGCTTTCGCTTGCATCTTCACCGCGAAGCGACAGATGGCTGGCACCACCAACCTCACCACCATGGTGCCGTTGGGAAACCAACGCACGACTGCCACCGTCGGCACCACCACGATGCCGCCGGTAAACAACCATGCGAACCATCATCGGTCGTGCTACCACAACACCACCAACACCATCGCCGCTGGAGGAAGGCGGCCCGGGGCAACCAGTAACGCCACCATGGCATTACTGGTGCACCGTCGCCAGACTGCTGCCAACCACACCACCATGGCGCCGCAAGCACAAGCCCAAGCAAGCCACCGCGGGCCGCGTCACCAAGACGCCACCCAAGCACACCTCCACAAAGACTTCGCCAAGGCGTCCCGCCGGCCCGTTGCCGTTGCCACGGCACGCAGCAGAGACCGGGTACCGCCAGAAAGGGACGGGCCGCCCGTAGCCGCGGGCACCCCTGGCCACGCCGCTAACCACTGCCGCCGCCGGCGAGGGACAGGGGCCGGGCCGCCCCCAGCCACGCCGAGAGCAGCCGCCGGAACCGCCAGCCGCCGCGCCGAGCATCCGGGCACCTCCAACAAGGAGCCGGGCCACCAACGCCAGGCCACCAGCACCGCGCGGATCCGGCCGCCCTAACCGCGGATCCGGCCGCCCCCCGCCGTGGATCTGGCCGGAGGCCAGGGCAAAGGACCTGCACGAGAAGAGGGTAGAGGAGAAAAAGAGAAGCTCGGAGGGGAGGAGAAGGAAGGGAGAGGAAGGGATATGGCCCCGCCGCCACCTTCCTTGTTGCTCGCCGGCCTCCGGCGGGCAGCTCCGGCGGCGGCGGGGGCGGAGGACAGGGGCAACGTGCGTTGATGTGATGTGAGCAGGGAAAGATCACCCTTTGACAGTACCCATCTTGCCATCCTAGTCAAACAAGCGGCAGAGGCTCTCGGCAGACTTGGGACTCTTCTTACTCTTATCCAGGCCAGAGCACACTCGACTCGAGACGTTCAATCCACGGCAGTAAGCCAGTAACCATTCCATGGCCGCCGGAAGGCCACATGAGCGAGCCTCGCCCTCGCGACGTTCCGAAGCGGGAGCACCGCCCAAGTCTTACCGTCCAGTCCAAGGCGGTGGTGTAATGTACTGTACGTCAAAGCATGCTTGCCCCGTCGCACCCGGCGGCCGGGCAACGACTTGACCCGCGCGCACCGGCCGGCCCACGTCCCCATCCGACACCACCACATCCCCGCCACGCGCCAAAAGTCTCTCGGCGCCAACGCCCACGCGGACGCGCGTCAACTTCGCGGAAGAAGAGTCCACGCAGCCGTAACTGATCACTCGCGAGTCGCGACGCGCAGCCCCCGCTCCGCTGCCCGGGAAGCGACGCGACCCGCCTGTTCGGCACGGCGCTCCCCCTGGCCAGCCAGAGCGCGCGCAGGCGCATCACAGCGGTTACCAGGCGCCCGTCGCCGCGTGGTCCACCGGCCTCTGCGACTGCTTCGACGACTGCGGCAACTGTAAGAAAACGCTCGCTACCCCTTGGTCGATTCGATTCGAGCATGATAGAGGAACATGATGGATGATCTGGCTCTGATACGCAACGCAACGCAACGATGGATTGCAGGCTGCGTGACGTGCCTGTGCCCGTGCATCACGTTCGGGCAGATCGCGGAGATCGTGGACCGGGGATCGACGTCGTGCGGCACGAGCGGGGCGCTGTACACGCTCATCATGCTCCTCACCGGCTGCCAGTGCGTCTTCTCCTGCTTCTACCGCGCCAAGATGCGCGCGCAGTACGGCCTCCAGGAGAGCCCCTGCGCCGACTGCTGCGTCCACTGGTGCTGCGAGTACTGCGCCCTCTGCCAGGAGTACCGCGAGCTCAAGAAGCGGGGATTCGACATGAAGCTAGGTACGTACTCTGTATTTAGCACGCCGCACCGCGAAGTTAAATCAGGAACACACGACACACGCCATGAAAAATTTTGAATTTCAAAGTAGCTAGTCATCAGATAAACGAAGCTTGGTGTTTGTTCTTGGGGTTGTTCTTGTTTCTCTATGCACTCTATTCACCAACCGGTCAGCCATAGTTTCAGTTTCTTGCACTTGGTCGTCTGGCACGTCACACTGAACTGCCGGGTCCATCAGGCACGCATCTCATCATTAACCTTAATCCTACTGCAGCGTGCTAACAGATGATGTTGCGACGTGTTGGATTTTTGCGTGTGCAGGATGGCATGCAAACATGGAGAGGCAGGGGCGCACCGCAGCCACCATGCCGCCGCAGATGCACCCCGGGATGACCCGCTGATGATGATGCCGCCGCTCGCCTCTGATCTGCTGAGGATACTGAACGCGATGCCCAGCCGGCCAGCCTGTCATGTGAAAGAGAACTTTCTGTTTGGTAGTAGCTCTGAATATCTAATTTTTAGCTGGCGTATGGGAACTGTCAAGTTGCTTTGACTTAAATGTATCCCACAGATCACGCGCTAGAATTTCAAACAGAGAATAAATCCATAATCTTTATATACTCTCTCCCATCACAAATTACAGATATTATTTCACTTTTCAAGGTAGCTTTGGGTTATTGGATATACATATTTGGAACGAAGAGAGAAAAGAATAGCTCTTAATTTGTGATCATTTAAAAAAGAAATCCAACAAGTTAATTATTACGGTTTTTCTTGCAGGCCCTTGTGAAAATCCTCGTGTATTTACTTTGCTCCAAATCCATGTTTGAAAGTAGTATCCTATCTTATTATACTAAAAGGATCCTAGAGAATTGAAAACACCCCCACCCTCTCACAAAGGACCCGACAGGAAAACTAGAAAGCATCAAAATTTTTGCATGTTTCAGGCGCTTTTAGTTCATTTTCCGCAAAACTTTTTTCACCCAATGTCCCGCGCGTACCCACCTCCGGAAGGTGGGCCCCTAACTCCCCACGTGCACACAATTATCCCGTATTGCTAATAGACAAAAGATTGAAGAGTTTTTCTCCATATAAATAAAAACCAACTAACTCGAAAAATAATGTGCATCTAAATTTGAGAATAGCTAAAGCTCTATATACACACGTGCGTGCGCACGTGCTGCGTCTGCTAGTTGAGACAAACTTGGACAAGAAAATGACACTACTTTTACATTTAAAATCATGACAACGGTATCACTGAGATCAACTATGGTATCAATATGATAAAGAACTCTTGTCCATATTAAAGGCTACTGCAATAAAAAATCGTGTGGATATAACCAACAAAGAGGATCAACATAGGTAGCTAGCGCTGGAAATTTGTTAGTTATGGTCAAATTTTTGGAAACAGGCAACCAATTTGCATTGCAAGAACAGAAATAACCAGTTTTACATCAGAATTGAACTATCAGAAAGAAGACACCAGAGGATTGGCATTGGAACAAAATAGGTAGCAAAAACAACCCAACAAGCTATAAACATGAACCTTAGACTGATGACTAGTGGCAAACTAGATAGGAACAAACTGCTA